>APFE031417049.1:85994-98819 GCA_000404065.3 Pinus taeda | reverse complement strand
GTAGATCTTCATTCTGCTTCCTTGATTATTCAAGATCTCCCTTTAGTGAGAGGATTGTAGCTTCAAGATTTTCATAGTAGCTGGATCTATCTTTGAGTTTCTTGATGGTTGTGCTTCTTTCGTTGACTTCTTTTCTTAATGATGTCACTTCATGCTGCAATTTTTGACATTGGTCTTACTTGTCCTTGAGTAGTTTTTTTACCTTGTTTGCTTCTTCTAATTGGGCCTTCAGTTTGGTAGCTTCTTCTTTGAAGTCACATTCCCTTTTGTTCAATAGATCTTGTTGATCTCTAATTTTGTCTTTCAGCCTTTTAAATTCTGCCTCTATTTGATATCTTTCTTGTTCACCCATAAGAGCAAGTTCAGTAGTTTCACTATCACTTCCATCTCTTTCACAAGGAAATATAGGTGGAACATCAGAGGATAACACATTCATACCTGATAATGATTCTGAATCTGATTCTGAATTTGAAGAGCTTCTTATTCCTAATCCCTAATCGATTCTCCCACTGTCATAGTTCTTCTGAGATGACTTCTTTTTCTTAGATGCTTTCTTATTAAGCTTCTTTCCCATTGTTCCGTGGATCTCCTTCAAGCGATCAAGCTTCTATCAAAGGACCTTCTCTGATACCAATTGTTGGAAATAATAGTGAGAGGGGGGGGGTGAATCAGTATTATCACATTAACAAAACTTTTTCATTTCCATAATCAGATTCATATATGCTACTTCCACAGCTTCTTATGATTAAGTCAATTGATCTTCAATGAGTGCATTAGAACATTAACAACCATATTATCAGTTAACAGATGCAGTAACATAGAATAGATCATCACACATAAGGCACACACATGAACACCATGATATAAGGTGGAAACCCAATGCGGGAGAAAACACCTGCTGCAAGTCATCTCAATCTTCTTCTTAATAAGAAAATCCTTTTACAATATTTTTTACTGGTGCAGCCTTTGCTAGGATATTCTGACACATAGGAATAGTTAAGTTCAACTTGGTCTAGTATAGAGTTAGGTAAAGTGTGTTTCTTTACCGTTGTACATTTTGTAACTTACAATCCGACGTTCACGATATGTAGTGATACGACGGTTCATTCTCTCCTCGGTATTACCGACACTTGATCCGTGGCTTGACACCCGATTGGTCCATGAATTCTATTTAAAGCGCATGGAGGGTCATTTGTAGGATAACCGTGCATGAGAGAAGCTTATGTAAATTTTCATTCTTTATTAATAAATTGCCTGAAGTGGCTGCGTTGGCTCAGGCCATGGACTGTTTCCCTCTTTGAGGGTTTTAACCACGTCAAAATACTGGTGTATTGATTTGTGATCTATTTGTGAGCGATGTCCTTTGGTGTTTTGTCTGAGAAACTTACCCTATAAATTCCTACAGCCTGAGAGCAACAGATGTCGTTCCAGTAGGAGTGGCTGTAGGGAGGGTTGTCCTTCGCAATTTGGATGTAGCTGAGACTCTTGTAATGTTGCAGGATTAGATATAGGGTCTCACCCTTGGTATTCAGGATCTGAGGACCGACGAGCTGCCTCTGAGATTACAGCGCTATACCACTAGCGTGCCGAGCCAATAGACTAGGCTCTTACGCATGATTGCACAGGCAGTGACCTGTTATCACCAGCACCATTAGACTAGGGTGCTCCCTAGAATTTTGAGTTTTTGGGTCATATGACCGATTTTGTCCTAGACACAGAACACTATGTACAAACTATAAACATTTATATATATTTTTTATTTTCAAAGCTTTATTTTGGTTAAGTTATATGATCCTGATGCAAATATTGATGAAATGCTTTTCTTTTATAAATGTTGGAAATGTCTATCGAACACATAGTTTGCTAATGAATCAGTTAATGTGTTTAAGTTTCTGGAAATGTGTTGATATTGAATAGAATCAAACTGTCTTTCCAAAATCTTGACCCTTAGGAACATATGATAGATAGCTAGATTCCAAACAGAATAGATGCCAGTAATTTGTAGAATGACGAGTTGCGAGTCTAGCCTAACGAAAAGTCTATGTATGCCATGCGCGATGGCATCAGAGAGGAGCTCTATCAACACACTATATTCAGCAATGTTGTTCGTCGATCGACCAATACATACCCCTCTAAAACTCACTAACTTTCCGCTTGGATCAAAGATGGCCCAGGCTACAGAAGATAGGTTCTGCGTACTACGACTTGCTCCGACAGCATATCCAACAAATGATTCCAATAGGTTTGACATCTGCAAAAAAAACAAAAGTCGACTAACCAAAACGATCACTCTTAACGAAAACAAAAAAGTAACAAAATCATATGAAGAGGTTACTATGCTTAGTCAAGCATAGTAACGCTTAAGGTACAACCCGTTTTGGGGTTGCGACAGTGGAATCCCATCGTAATCTACTAGCTCGTAGGCTCCTTTTACTAATACATGCTTAACAATATAGGGACCCATCCATAAATACTAGAACTTACCTGCTCCCAATTTATCGGATTCCTGATCGTAAAGTAAGACCAGGTCACCTTCTGAGAAGACACAGGGTTTGACATTCTTGTCAAATTGCACCTTGACTCATTTCTTATGCACTTCGTTAGCCAAGGTGGCATCACGATGGGTTTCATCTAGTTGGATTAATTCCAAGAAATGAGCCTCTTCCTCCGAAGTTCTGGGAGAAGGTCGACTGCGAGCTTAAGAGATGAAATTTCACATTGAACTGGTAAGACTGCTTCCAGACCATACACCAAATGAAAGGGTGTAAATCTGGTTGCATTTCTCACTGATGTCTGGTATGCCCACAAGGCCGAGTATAGGATTAGATGCCAGCTTTGTTTATGGACTCCAATCATCCTTTGCAGCATGCACTTCAGGACTTTGTTGATCACCTCAACTTGCCTGTTAACTTGCAGATAATACGGAGTAGAGATGTCGTGGGACAGTCCTAATTTGGCAGCCAATTCAATCATCATGTGATTGCAGAAATGTGATCCATGATCTGTGACTATGGCTTGTGGAACACCGAATCTGGAGACTATATGATTGAAAAAGAAAAGAGCAGTCGTTTCGCCGTTGTTGTTTAATGTAGGCATCGCCTCAGCCCATTTCGTAAAATAGTCAACTATGACTATGATATATCCATGCCCCCCAGTCGAGGTGGGGTCACATGTCAGGAAATCTATGCCACATTTGGAAAAAGGCCCAATGGCAACTACTAGATGCAGAGGTGCGGGTGGTATTCTGGTTTTGCAGTCGAAGATTTGACAAGCATGGAAACTTCTAACTGTGGTTATGCAATCTTTGAACATTGTTGGCCAGAAGTAGCCTGCTTGTAAGATCTTTTGTGTCATAGCGTAACTAGATTGATGCCCCCCACATGTGCCTGAATGACAATCATTCAGGACTTTTTTGGCCTCCTCATGGGTGAGGCACCTTCACAGAACTGTATCGATACCATGATGGTAAAGTGTATCACCGACGATCATGAAGTCTTTTGCTTGGTATCGAGTACGTCGTTGTTCTAAACAAGAGGTATTAGACCTATATGTTTGGGTTTGGAGATAGATGATTATATCTTCGTACCATGAATCACTTGAAGATATCAGAAACAAAGATTCATCCACAATTGTTGCTTTGGACAGAATCATTGGACGATGATGGGAAGTCACATACTAACTCTGCGAAAACCAGAGATTTCTTTGATTTGGATTTTAAAAATTCCAGATCAAACTCTTGCAAAATAGCTATCCATTTTGAATATTTTCCCCCAAGCAACTGTCGAGACAAGATGTAAGGGGTTGCAATCTGACAAAACGGTAGTTTTGCGAAAGAGGATATAATGTCAAAATCTCTGTACTTCTTGAACAGCTGCAAGAGCCAGCTTTTCAACATAGGAGTACTTGCTTTCTGTATCATTTAAGTTTCTACTTAAATAATAGACACGATGTTCAATTCCGTTGTCTTCTTGAACTAAAACCATTTTGATGGTTGTATCTATTGTAGCCAGATATAGGTTAAAGTCTTTTTGATAGTCAGGAACATACATTAATGATGCTTTTACTAGGGATTCCTTTAGAGAATCAAAGGAAGCTTGCGCAACCTGATCCCAGTTGAAGGGCACTTCTTTTTTCAATAGACACGTACAACCTTTAGCATGTTCGGTGTAATTCGGAATGAACCTCCTCAGAAAGTTTGCTTTCTCTTGGAGTTTCTGAATCTGAAGAAAATTTGAAGGTGGAGGCATATCGATGATCGCCTGAACCTTACAGGGGTCAAGATGAATCTCGTCCTTTGAAACCACAAAGCCAAGTAAACGACCAAAACTGACACAAAACACACATTTTTGTAGATTGAGTCGTATCTTATAGTGTTGGCAACGTAGAAATATAGCTCTCAAATGCTGCGGATGATCATTCCGCTTTCGCGAATGAGCCAGAAGATTGTCAAGACATGGTTGAATGATGTTCCTTATGTCATGGAAGGCATAATTCATTGCCCTCTGAAAGGTTGCCCCTGCGTTCTTTAAACCAAAAGGTAACTTACGGTACACAAATGTTCCCCACGGACAAATAAATGCAGTCTTTGACTGGTCCTGTGGGCGAATATTTATTTGATTATACCCAGAAAATCCATCCATAAACGAAAAGATTCCGCATTCAGCGCATTCATCAATTATCTGGTTGATGAAGAGTGTAGGCTAGTTATCCTTTGGACAATGTTGATTTACATCCCTGTAATCGACGCACACTCTAATTTTTCCTTGCTTTTTCATCACAGGAACAATATCTGATACCCAATCAGTTAGAAGAACTCGGTAAATGAAACCAACATGTAAAAAATTTTCAACTTCTGCCTTAATGGCAGCGGCTTTCTTTGGGTGCACCTGTTGAAGCCATTTATAAGTCCAGGCATAGTGGGGAAACAAAATAGGTCATTACATAACCTTGATGATTAAAGATATACATGACATAGAGACAAAATATCTACAACAAGACTATGATAGTCATCAACAACTATCATCAGCAGCATCTATCAATCATTATTCAGACCAACAACCATGTTCTCCCTCAACACCTATTCCACCTGAAACCAAAAACAAATTGTGAAATTGAACCAAGATCTTCTAAGATAATTCCAACAATGCATTATAAGAAGTATATGCTCCCCGTGAACCTATGCCAGATGGTCTCTGTCAGACCCATGTCAGACTCTTTTCATCCTAAGTCTGGCCCATTGTTTTTCTTCAAATCAGCATATACGCGACTATATCCACAGAAACCGGCATATGTACGCAGATGCACCTCATGAAACTCGCGTACAACCACTTTTCTCTGAAACAGATAAGTTTCAACAGCAAGATAATGCATCAACTACTCCCAGCTTCTGTCTAAGGTATTCAAATGTCTCCCTGGGCTATGATTTGGTGAATATATCAGCAACCTATTCCTTGGAGGGAACATACTCCAATTTGACCTTTTGTTCAAGCATTTGTTCCCAGAGAAAATGATATTTCATAGGTATGTGCTTGGTCTTTGAATGCATGACTGGATTCTTTGAAATACTGATTGCACTTGTATTATCACATAAAATGGAGATAGGTGGATTACAAATGATTTGAAAGTCTTGCAAAGTTTGCATCATCCAAAGGAGTTGAGTGCAGAAAGATGCAGTAGCCACATATTCTGCTTCAGCTGTAGATAATGCAATTGAACTTTGTTTCTTGTTGAACCAAGATACTAATATAGAACCCATAAAGAATGCACCACCACTAGTGCTTTTTCTGTCATCCACACTTTCTGCCAAATCTGCATCTATGTATACATGAAGTGTGAGATTTGTACTTCTAGGATACCATAAGCCATAGTTTTGTGTTCCCTAAAGATATTTGAAAATCCTTTTAGCTGCCTAAAGGTGTGCTTTTTTTGGATTTGCCTAGAATCTTCCAACTATTCCCACTACATGCATGATGTCGAGTACTTGTCAGATAGAGCAGACTACCAATCATGGATCTATAGGTTGGTTGATGTACTACTACTAAATCATCATTTGCGTTGAGGCTGCATCCTGTTACCATAGGGGTACATACTGGTTTCGAATCTTCCATGCCATATTCTTCAAGATCTACTTGAGGTACTTGGTTTGTGATAGAAAGATACCATCTTTGTTTTGTTGGACTTGTAAAACAAGAAAATATGTCAGCTCACCAAGTAGGGGCATTTCAAAGTCTTTCTGCATCACCAAAGCAAAGTTTTGACTCATGGCTTCTTCATTGCTACCAAAGATGATATCATCAACATACACAACAAGTATTAGCAATTTATCATTATCAATTTTTATATAAAGATTGCTATCTGCTGATCCTTTTGAAAAACCTTGTTGATGAAGGTATTTGTCTAGACAATAGTACCAAGCCCTTGGAGCCTGTTTGAGACCATAGAGAGCCTTCTTTAGTCTGCATACAAGATTTGGATCATTACCAAGGATGAATCCATCTGCTGCTCAATGTACACTTCTTCTTCTAAGTCTCCATTTAGAAAGGTTGATTTCACGTCCATTTGAAATACTTTGAACTTCTGAAAGCTAGAGAGAGAAAAGAACATTCTGATGGCCTCATGTCTAACAACAGGAGGAAAAGTTTCTTCAAAGTCTATTCCTTCTTGTTGAGCATACCCTTTACAAACAAGTCTGGCCTTGTTTCTAATGACTTCCCCATTTTCATTCAATTTGTTTTTGAAGATCCATTTTGTCCCTATGACATTCTTATCTTTTTGTGTAGGAACCAACTCCCAAGTGTTATTCTTTTCGATCTGCTCAAGTTCTTCATCCATTGCCTTGACCCAGCATTCATCTTTGCATACCTCTCTTACATTTTGTGGTTCAGAGGAGGAAAGTAATGCCAAATAGCTTGAATCTTCTGCAATTGTTCTTCTTGTTTGTATTCCTGCCTCTTTTTTCCCCAAAATTTGAGATTCTGGATGATTCTTCTGAACGTACCTAGATGGAGTCTTTTTTTCTATCCTTATTTGTTCTTCAGGCTCCTCATGGGTTTCTTCTTCATAGGTTTCTTCTTCATCATGAATCTGATTTGATGTTGATGGATAGACCTCATCATCTTCGAAATCTTCAGATCTTACCCGCCTAGGAGTGTTTTCTTCTTCATCAACCACTATATCAATACTTTCAACAATTTTTCCAAGCCTTTTATTATAACACTTGTAAGCTTTCTTGTAGGGAGAGTAACCAAGGAGAATGCCTTCATCTGCTCTAGGTTCAATCTTGCCAAGATGTTCATCAGTATTTTTGATATAGAATTTGCTTCCAAAAATTTTGAAATATTTTACCGAAGGAGTCTCACCATACCAGAGCTCATGAGGGGTTTGAGTGCTGTTCACTCGGACATTTGTTTTGTTGAGAATAACAATTGCAGCAAATGCAGCTTCACCCCAGAAAGTTGTGGGAGTTTCAGACTCATCAAGCATAGCACGAGCCATTTGTTGAACCATTATGTTCATCCTTTCAACTACTCCATTTTGCTGAGGAGTCCTAGCTGTAGAGAATTCTCTTCTTATTCCATGTTCTTCACAAAAATCGAAAAATTCATTTGAGGTAAACTCCCCACCTCTATCAAGCCTGAGGCATTTAATTTTGTGATCTGATTCATTTTCAATCAAAGCTTTGAAGGATTTGAATTTTTCAAAGGCTTCATATTTGTGCTTCATCAGTCCTATCCAAACCATCCTTGAATAGTCGTCAATAAATAATATAAAGTATTCTTCTCCCTGAGGCGACCTTTTCCTAGATGGACCACATACATCAGTATGGACAAGCTCAAGTGGCCTGCTAGCTGATCCTTCCTTCTTAGGGAAGTTAGTTCTAGTTTGGCTTACCAAACTGACATGATTTTCATATTGTATTTATATCTGGATTGCTGATGTCTGGAAGACCACGAACTGCCTGGTATTTTCATGCTTTCCTTATCTGTGAGAAGCTTAGATGCCCCAACCTCCAGTGCCATAGCTAGTGTTCATCATTCTTGCTCAGATAGCATTGTTGTTGTCCTTCTTTGAATATGTATAAATTTTTTGGAGTTCTTATGCCTTTGATCGTTGTTTCTCCTGTATCAAGATCACGAACACTACATCCATTTGATTGAAATATTACCTCTGTTCCTTGATCACACATCTGACTGACACTCAATATATTATGCTTTAAGCCATCAACATATATAACATTTCCTGCTTTGACCTTTTCTTTTAAAAGAACAAAACCTTTACCTTTTATGTGTGCAGGGGTGTCATTTCCAAATGAGACCTTCTTCTCCTTCTCCAAGGCACTATATGACTGAAGTTTTTCTTTATCACCTATCATATGTTTTGAACATCCACTGTCGATTTACCATTGATTTTCCTGCCCTTCTGCATATAAGGTTATACCACATCTTTCTGGTTGTGGTTATTTCATTCTCCATGTTTTGATATTTGAGGCTTGCTCCTTCTGAGTTGCCTCCCGAAACCTGCTCCTGCATTCAGAATCTTCATGACCAAAATTATTACAAATAGAACATTCTATTTCATTTTCAAGAGCATAAAAGTTATTGTAGTTCCATTTCATGATTCCAGTCATACTCCTCTGTTTTTTAGTTTCTCTAGTCATGATAGTTTTGTAGGCAACACACTGAGCTACTTTGTGTCCAAAGTTTTGACAAGAGAAACATTGGCCATTGAAGAAATTCTTGCGATTATCAACCCTGCGAACCGAATGATTGTAGTTTTCATTGACATTCATTCTTGAGACAAGTTGAGAATGATTTACCTATGGTCTGTTGTAGCTTTTGTTTATCCTTGAAGCAGATTGCCCCTGATTTACTTGGTGATCTATGTTCATTCTTGAAGAAAAATGTCCCTGATTTACCTGGTGAGCAGCATTGTGCCTTTGCTATTGATTGTCAATTTGTTCACTTCTCCTTGCTGCATCAATATAGCTTTTGGAGGTGGATGGCTTCTGTGCTTGAGATGCTTCTTCATTATATCCCAGACCTGTCTTGATTAGTGGAGAACGTTGTACTTTGATAATCTCATCTAACATTTTATATCCTTTAACAAATCTAAGATTAAGAGTTTTAGGTTTCTCAATCTCTTTTCTAAGTCCCACTATTTCACATTCTAACTTTTCATGATGTTTTTCACTTTCAGCCAATTGGAATTGCAGAGTATCAATAATCATATTTTTCTCTTCTAACACATTTTGAGTTAGAAAATCTCTCATAAATACCTTCCTTCAATCCATAGCATCCATGAAATCATCATCATCAAAGCCATTAAAAGTCTAATACTTAAATTACCTTGTTCATCTTCATCACTATTTGAAATTCATCACTGTCTTATGAGTGTAATAGCTTTTCTTATTTACATTGTTGTTCTTGTTTCCTCTAATTAGGTTCCTTACCTTTAATGAGGAACTTGGCAGCATAGTGGCTGACTCTTCCACAAGCAAAACATTTGAAAGGTAACTTACCTCTGAATCTTCCAGCACCCCATTGAAGGTTCTTGACAAAATTTGATTCTTCCTCTTCTTCTAACATATGTCCTGAGTCATAAGAATCTCCTTTTCCTGAGGCCTTGAATGCGGCTTCTCTTCTGTCTGATGGTCCCCCTTTCCTCATTTCATAAGCAGTTAGAATTTTGTGTAGTTGCGACATAGTAATTTTCTGTAGATTCTCATTTTCTTCTATTGCAGAAAATTTTGATTCAAACTTAGAAGACAAAGATCTCAGAACCTTTTCAACCACAACAGCCTCTTTTATTTCTTCACCCAAATTTTTCATACAATTAACAATCTCATCTATGCGTAGGAAATAGTTAGCCACACTTTTATCATTGTACATTCTGAGATTTTCATATTAAATTCTGAGGGTTTGAAGTTTTGCTCTTTTTACCTGTTCATCTCCTTCATAGCTCAGAACGATCTTGTCCCATATTTATTTTGCGGTTTTATACTGCATAACCTTGACAAATTCTGATTGAGATAGACATCCTAATAGTGTATTGACAGCCTTTGCATTAGTTTCAAACTGCTTCTTCTTAGCCGGATCTGTAGGAGTTACTGATGGAAAAGTGTACCCTGTATCTATGATATCCCAGAATTTTGTACCAAGAGATTGAAGATAGGCTGTAACTCTTACCTTCCAATAGACGAAGTTGGTCCCATCAAAAATTGGTAGCATGATTGATGCTTCTCTCTCGCAGTTTCTCATGATGATAGATCTTCCTTCAAGCGATCAAGCTTCTTCTGAAAGACCTGCTCTAATACCAATTATTGGAAATAATACTAAGAGGGGGGTGAACCAGTATTATTTGGTCAATTATTTTCTTTTTCAAACCCAGAACATATACGCTACTTCAGTTATAGAAAACCGCGTATATATGCATTTACAGATAAGGAAACCGCGTATACCATACAGACTTATAATTTAAAATATTCTACAGATGTTGAACATTAATCTGTGCATCAGGATCATATAAACAGTAACCAGGAACAGAAAAACATAGCAGAAGACAATCACACACAAGAACACAAGATATAAGGTGGAAACCCAATGTGGGTGAAAACCACCTGCTGTAATATGTCTCTATCTTTTCAATTAGAAGCTTCTTTTTACAATGATTTTGTACTGGTGCAGTCCTTTACCAGTACACAGGCTGCTACCTACAGAGAGCTACAACCCTTTCTCATTTTCTAGCTTCTCCTGGAAGGGAGCTACAACCCCCTTAGTTCTTGTACTAGTTGAGATACTAGTATGCAGGCTGCTACCTGTAGAAGACTACAACCTTCTCTTCCTTCCAGGGACCATGTTTCATAAATTTTCAGACTGGATCCACAAATAACATCAATCAAACATCAAGAATTTCTACATCAACCAATCACCTTTTCACCAATTAAAAACGAATCAAAATAAACACTTCTCTGATGACTGTACCCAGATCATAATAACAGTAATCACACCCGACTTCTGAACCTAGAACACTGTGGCAATAAACAGAAGCAACTAGAACATAAATCAAGAGATGTACGCTACTTCACTATTCAGAAACCTGCGTGCATACACTTCTGTGTCAATACCGACCTGCATATACGTGACTTTCCCTTACAAGAATAGCGTGTATACACTTCTTCACTTCACTGAACCTGCATACAGATCTATAAATTCATTCTTTCAAACGTTCAAATATTAGTTAACCCAGATTATCAGATTCATAGATCAAGCATGTGCCACATATCATAGATCAAAATCATATAGAGATACCACTATTCCAGCCTTAAGATTTTGACCCATCAACTTATCCTTCTCCTTGCACTCAGGTTCCTTCTTCATTTAGATCCAGATCTGCACCATAACCCAATCATAGTATTCTAGATCTATCACTTTATCAGATATTCAATAATTCAGAAGATGCCTTGCCAAATGATCTCCTTCCTCTTTTATAGCCTTAGGCCTTTCACAACACCACAGACCAAAAACCATAACAGTTCCATACCATGGACCCAATACTTGGGATCAACACTTATGACGAGATACCATGGCCCAAAACCATAGGTTCAAATACCAAGGACTAAATACCATGAACCAACCATAAGATTTCCCATGTGCGTGCACTTTTCTCTGCATGAAAGTGCGTGAAATTTTCTCTGCATGAAAGAAACTTTTCTCTACATGAAAATGCGTGAACTTTTCTCTGCATGAAAGTGCGTGAACTTTTCTCTGCATGAAAGTGCGTGAACATTTCTCTACATGAAAGGAAATTTTCTCTGCATGAAAGTGCGTGAAATTTTGGTTTTCACCTTTTGTGCGGGAGACCCGTGGAACCAGAAAATAACTTTGCTACACTATAATTTATCATCTGAGATGAGTGGGTTGCCATCAAGTACAACATATGTATCATAATGCCAACAATCTCCCCCTTTGGACTTGATGGCAACAACAACCAATCACTCTCCCCCTTTCACATCAAGGGCAAAGGGGCGGACTACCATACTCCCCCTGAGTACCTGCTGAAAACTCTGAACGAGCTCCCCCTTTGTATATGCTCTGTGCTGAAATGTTGTCTGAAAAAAGATGTTCTACAAGAAAGAACATGACTCCATACATTGTAAGTAACCTTCCTATCATCAAGACTCATACATACATCCATATCCCATCCAAGTGGGAATACACAAGATAGACAAAACTCATTCATCCCAGGCATGGTGGGGAAACCAAAATAGGTCGTTACATGACCTTGATATGAAAAGAAGTACATGACATAGAGACAAGAACAACTATCAGCAGAATCAACCTTCAGACCAGCACACATTGATCTACTCCACCAGAAAAATCTTTGAGAAATCAAATCAAAGACTTCTAAGATAATGCCAACAATGCATCATTAGAAGAATATATGCTCCCCCTGAACCTGTGCCAGATGATCTCTGATAGACCCATTCGACCCACATAGACCGACAAATGTATGTGTATCCACCTACGTACAACAGACAAGATTCAATAGCAGGATGATGCATCAACAACCCCTAGCTTCTGTTTGAGGTATTCAAATGTCTCCCTGGGCAATGTTTGGTGAGTATATCAGCAACTTGTTCCTTGGAGGGAACATACTCCAATTTGACCTTTTGTTCCAGAACTTATTCCCATAGAAAATGATACTTGATTGGTATGTGCTTGGTCTTTGAATGCATGACTTGGTTCTTCGAAATGTTGATTGCACTTGTATTATCACATAAGATGGAGATAGGTGGAGTACAAGTGATTTGAAAATCCTGCAAAGTTT
>APFE031417049.1:22644-41610 GCA_000404065.3 Pinus taeda | reverse complement strand
GAGGCCTCCGTGAAGCTCTTCTTAGCTTCCATGAATGTCTCCTTCATGCACTCCAAATCAAACTCTGGTTCCTTTATTGGAGCCTTGTGAACCCAGGCACTTTCTTTGATTTGTTTGCCCTTATCATCTCTTGTCATGATACCGCTTCGAAGTACAATGTTTACATTCGGGTCCTCTTCACGCAGCTCAGACCTCATCATTTGCAGGTTCTGAGTCGGTGGAGGTTGGAGTGTTCCTTTATCACACAACCTTGCTATTAGTGTGGGGCAGTCCTCCATCTCATGATCAAACTGGGTACAATATAAACATGATTCTCTTGTCGTATTTGTACAATCAGGGGCATAATGCCCTGGCCCTCCGCAATTGTAAAAAATCAGTTGCCCGCGACCCTTTCCTGGTCCCATTCCACCTTGACCTGATCTGCACCCCTGAAATCCAGTGCATGCCATCCCGGCATTTTGATCGAGGGCTTGTGTTTCGGCCTGAACTCTATAGGTAGGGGTTCAATCCATCATTAGTTCATAACTTCTGCAGCTGCACTCATCATGGCCTACTGATTTGTAGAAATTACAAAAAAACTACTTAGACATCTGTGTATACTTGTGTAATAGATCGCAGTTATTTGTAGCATGCTTTCCTCCTATCTGACAAATCGTGCACCATAATGTAGGCACCGCGCTCAGTCCTGCTTGTGCCTCTGGTCTCAATGGCATTGGCCCTCCACCCACTAGGTAGTTCGCGAAAACTGGACAATGGTCCTTGTCATGTCACTGGCCTTTGTATTTTATGCACCATACCTCCTCGTGCGCTTCTGGGCGAGTTGTCCTGTCCTATTTCAAACTTTGGATCTCCAGACACACGTTTTGCAACTACGCATGGATCTGTTGGACTCCTAGACTAGGATCTTGTATTGGGGTCTCGTGTGGTCTCATTGCAATCTCCAAAGCTTCAACCTGGGTTGATAACTTCTGTTGTGACAGCATAGTCCTTAGATGCAGCGTTAGTGACACTACAAACCATGTGCAGTGCTTCCCATCCGTCAAAGTCATGTTGCCTTCCCAAATCATACCCTTCAGTCTCTAATCTAGCTCCCAAGGGGTCTCACTTGGAAGCATCACGATTTCCTTAAACCTGATAATCGATTGTGTCTCCGATTTTGGCCTGCTAAATTCCCTGTTCAACGCAGCATGGATATCTACAATCTCTGCATTTGGATTTTCATTAGAATGCTTAATGTGCCACGTTAGTGTGCGAACCTACAACACGCTTACCAGCATTTCCTTCTTTATGTTGTCACCCGTGACTCCTTGTGCTTCCCATACAGCCTTTACCATGAACCAAAATTGGTCTAGATCTTCGTTCCCTACTCCTTTTAACATCAATTTATTCATATAACCCGCTTTTCACACAATAGCATTTTAATCCAAGTGTTCAAAGATTTAACGTACTTAACTCGCGGTCCTTTGAGGAAGCATCGTTCCGCCTCGTTGTAGCTGACTGAATTATCTACAATGGACTAGGTGATAAACCCTCCTATAATTTGATCAAGCCAATGGTCCACAGCACACGCGATCTTATCTTTTGATGCTTCTAGTATGTGCACCAACTCTAGAGTCCACACAATAGTTTTGTCGAGCCTACATCTTCTTTGACTGTCTGCTAGCTTTGCAATCCACTCGTACAACTCAAAGGGGAAAGATGCAAAGAAAATATCATGGATTTATGTACATAAGTAGTGCTCTAACCATTGTTCCTTCGATACTCGCGGATTCCTATTTTCCTATGCCGTGAACTCGTGAATCTTTCTGTCCAAACATTCTTCAATTTCTTTCTTTATTAGATTCCAGTGACACGACATCAAACATCTCTTATGCAGATCCTAGTCCCGGAAATGGAACCATTTGTTGGCTTGTTGGGGCCTAACCCAGGTTCAGAGGTGATTTAGCCAAACAAATCTTGGTACTACTGGCCCTTTCGGAAATAATCTGCAAAGTGCGAGCTGAGGTCTCACCTGAAGTAGTATGGGAGGGTGCTAGAACCAGGTTTTTGCACCTTGGAGATTTCTGATGAGTACAATTGATTCATGGTTCGACCTTGCGCGCATGTTGCTATGTGCACATACCCATACCTCGTAGCCTGAGAAGCTACCTTCGCGTAGCCCTACTCAAGGGCCGAGCGTTGTTGTTACCCAAGTCCTTACTAGTATTCTATTGTTAGTTGATTAACTTAGCTTGTTTGTATGCATTAAGTTACACTTAGAAATATAAATCATTCATACCAGTGCGTGCAATAAATAAACAGTATATTTGCAAATGATATCAAACATGTAACAACTCAAGAACAGATACACAGAATTTGGATAAAACTTCTCTTTATTATTCTCTTCCTCGGTTACAGACTCGACTCCGCCCTGCGGACTTAGCTGCAGGGGTCCACGCACTTAGTTGCGGACAACTAGGCCTCCGCGCACTCAGCTACAGAGCCTTCTCCTACTCTACAACCCAAGACACACTTAAACACTTAGACTCTTGCTCTTCGCCTCTACTTTTCCATCTATTACTTCCTTACTTTTACACTTAGAGTCTCGCTCTATATATACAATCCCATGGTCCGCGGACCATGGGTAGGCCGACATTACATTACAAGACTAGGGCAGACAACCCTATGACTCTAACATAATTCCGCACCTACAATTCGCGGGGCTTTACAACATCCTTCTATCAAGACATGGGCTTTGAGCCCCAAAACATGTCGTGGGGGATTCCATGCCCAATACAAATGCATAATAGGGGCTTGTGGTAACATTTTGGTAACCAAGTTGGGTAACATCTAGCCCTGGTATCGGATAATGTGAATGGAAAAATGCATATGACGTACTCATAGATTGGTAAGAGTTGATGCATGAAGGATCAGGATGGGGGTAGGTGTAAGTGAAAAAGGTCCCCCTTTGAGGTTGACCATAACTCGAAGTAGGTTAAGAATACAAAAATGGGTGGGGTAAGAAATACAACCAGTGATGGTAGCATGAGATGCCCCTAGTGCATTACTAGCACCAAGCCTAGGGAGATCCAGAAGGACAGTGTAAACATAACCGAGTTCTCAAAATCCATTCCATATATACATGGTCTTCGAATTCCAACGCTTTACATAGGCTCTTTCTTTTACACTATTCTTGGACATGATTAGAAAGGCAAGTGGAAAAATCCTGATAAAAGGAAGTCAATAATTTGGTATCGGTGTCATATCAAAGAGGTAATTGGAAATATGATAGAAAGGTGTTGGCAAAGGTCACAAAGGTCGGAATAAGATACATGTGGTTGGTGAACATACCACTTGACAGCAACTTTAGTTAGAGTGCATTGGAAGAGATGAAGACAAATTGAGTCCTCGGTAATGGAATTGAATGAACACCACATTTGGAAAGCGCAAAGGTGATTGGTAGGGTCTTCTCCAGGATTCCCTCCAAACTTGTGGATGTATGAGGAAATTTTGTTTGGCATGGGGGGGCAATTTTGGTCATGGAGAAAGGGTTCATTAATGAATTGATGTAATTAAAGGAGGCTCAAACCAGCCATTTAAGGAAGGAGAGGTTTGTTAGCATCCATACCTGAAGAGGTCTGGTATTACCTCCCAGAGGGTTACCCTAGTTAGGACCAATGCTACCACCTTGGTCTCCACCACTCGCATTAGTGCCTGATATGGTAGAGGTGTGGGGTTGGGAGGATGCGAAATCAAACAAAGAGCTAGAATAATCAAAAGAACTAGAATCTGTATGTGGAATAGGTAGTGAACTATATTGAGGAACCCTTACTCATTGAGCAGGGATGAGAGGATATGTTAAAGAAAACTAGAGGTGAAATCCATGAATTCTCTAGTACAAGCACCTACGGGGTGCAATGGTGTCAGAACAAAATAAGAAATTTGAAGTGTAAAGGGTAAGAAAGAGAGTAAAAAATAGCAATAAATCACCTAGTGCAGTGGTTCCATGTGTAAACTAACTATTGGTTCCAAGTGTAAACTAACTATAATAATATGCTACTCTAATCTAGGAAAACACATCTTATCAAATAAAAATCACCTCTAGCCTAAAAGGTGGTCTAAATCTTCAAACAAGTCCTAGTTCTATTGTTTTAAATGGCCTTCCAAAAGACTTCTTACTTGATAGGATATGATGTCCACAAACACATTTGTCTATGGGAAGGTAAGGTCGAGGAGTGATCACTACCCACAACCACTTCCTATAGGGTGCTTTCCTAATATTAGCCACTAAGGTTACCTTCGTCCCATGAGGATAGTCAAGTCTTGGGCTTCTTGGTAGTCAGTGAACAATGTGGAGCCCTAGACAAATGAGTCAAGTAGCCTCGTGGAGATTCGTGCACTCTGAGACCTAAGCCTAACCCCCTCTCAAACAGGTCTCTAGCGCTCACCGGCTTTAGACCGTGGGATTGTGAAGGATTTCAAGATACCTACAAAGACAATTGTCTATATCTCGATGTAAGTGATCGATGTGAGTTTTTGGAATCCTATTCCACTAATCCTAAACCTAAATACAAATATTTCTTTTCCCTATTTCCCAAGTGGGTTTAAGCTATGTGAGTTAAGTTATCATTAATGTGGAGTGTTTCAAGTCTTGTCTTGGTGATTGTAACCAAGATCATGTTCGCTTAGGGTGTGAGTGTGTGAATAATGTGTCAGTGGCTGAGTTAATTGAGCATGTTTTATGATGTCAATGTTGTTGGAATATAAAGTGCATAAACTATAAATAATACTGAAAATGGATAGTAAAATAACAGCCAGCTCAAGCACACAATTCCCCACCCATAGAAGCTATCAAGCAGCAAGAAAAATTTTGGAAAGACAAGAAACCAAAAGACACAAAATGACCAAAAGATATAATGTCTAAAGGAGCTAGGACCTTAAGGAAAAAATTTGTTGAAATGATGCAGAAAAACCAATGAAAAACAAAAAGCAAAGTGCTGGAAAATGGTAGAAAACAAGTTGCAAAAAATAGAACGATGAAGGGGATCTTATAGAGAGAAAGCAACACAAGTATCTAAAGGAATAAATTGTTGTAAATATAGCTTAAAAAGGATTGAAAAAAAGTGAGAATAATGCTAGAAAATAGAAGCTAAAAAAATTTCTAACTAGACTCTTCAACCTAGCAACTTTTCTCCTAAATGACAGAGGTATACTCTAAACCCTAAGGGGGTTTTTCCTTCCTCAAAGTGAGAAAAACATTAATCGAATATACGCCCAGCGGTGCCAAAGAAAAGTACAGAAACCCTCCCCAACACACAAGCAAAACTCTCGTAAAAACAGAAAATTCTATTAAAAAAATATGAAAAAGTGCAAGACGTAGGTTCTGACCTGTTAAGTGCACTCGGATGCAAAACTTGGTCCAAAAGGTGTGTTGTAGGGTGCAATTTCTAGTCCAAAAAGTGTGCTCTGATTTTGAGGGTTTCTCTTGGCATATCAGTCGCACACAGTGTCGTATCCTACGCTGGTGGTACTTGTGACCTGCAAAAAAGATGTGAAAACCCAACAGAAGTGAGAATTTTTCAAAAAAAAAAGTATAAATCTAAAAATAGAAATGAGAATTAAAAGCAAAAAAGAAATTTTGAAAAATACTAAAAAAATTTGAAACAATAGTCACCATGGCTTATGAATTAATACACTAGTGGAGTTGTCATTTCTTAGTGTGAAAATTCTTAGAAAGTGTACCAAAAATGCTTCACTCAAGTTGTTGGTGACAAGCAACCCTAACAACAAAATGTGGTTATTGGAATGCTTTAGATCTACAATTAAAATTTAGAAACATGCAAAAGATGACATGCAAATAGAAATGTAAAATAGAAAAAGACAATACAACAACCCAATGGAATAACATTAACTTTATTATTATTGATAAAACAAATTACACCTAATGAGGAGAGATTGTAGACTTGGGTCTACAAATCCCCCTTAGTGGGATAGGTCCTTTGGAGGCCATGTGCTTCAGCAAGATATTCATGCATCTCTCAATGGTTGTATGTTATGGGCAAGAAGGTAATGGAAGCTTGAACTCAAGGTGAGAGATCAAATGCCATAGGACAATAATGGGGATGATGAGAATGTTCATGGTGAAGAATTAGGAGAAAACCCTTTTATTTATAACAAAATACTGCGATAGATCTAGATTTAGAAACTAATAAAATATTATAGAATAAAACAAAATCTAGTTGTTGTGAATATTTTATTATTTTTTTGAGTAGGAAAAGATATTCAAAATGGCCTGACACAGGAAAATCCTGCGATACCCACAGTACGCATATAAAATGCATAATCTCATCTATCCCGGGAATTCCTCGTCAAACCTTCATAAATTAAGGTTTAAGGCCCCTTGATCAAACCTTCATGCGGAATGAGTTAATAACTAACCCCAGTCTAACCCTTAGTTAATCCTTTGGTGCAACCGCGGAGTTCAAAGGACTTAATAGAATGTGCACTCAGGATTTGAAATTTGTGATATGTGATTGCCCTTTCCATTGTTGATTTCATCTATCAAATCAACGACTGTCGCAATATCGCATCACACCAACATGTGACTTCATCGCCTCTTGCATGTGATATGCGATAACATAACCGAACTCCAAATAAATTAAAACCATGCCTATAACCTCCTCGGGCCCGCTCTCCACAAATATTTTCGCTTCAATCTCCACCGTTGATCTTACCCTCAATCTGATGGTTGATATCTTCCCCGATCAACAGAGTTGCTCGGTGATCCTGTGCCATAGATCAAAACCCATTTGATCTGACGGTCTACAACGATATCGCACAGACCACTTGCACGATGTTTAACCGGACTTACGGAGCCAATATGGTTCATAAGCCTTGGTCTATAAAACTTCAGGTCCACCCTTGAGGTTAAAGTTCGATCTCTTTACGGCCCGATATCTGTTGGATGACAGAGGCCCTCAAATCCTACGATCTGCGGCCCTTCAACTAGCACACAAGTTAATTATAGGTCTAATATCATAGTTGACTGTGATGTAAGCATTGACTTTTGCGATCGACAGCTAAGAACAACTGCGGGCCTTCAACCGCGATCAAGGCATCCCATACTCTATACCCCCGCTGCAGTTACTAATCACCATCAATCTACCATGTCGATCCGACGATCCGGTCTGATTCCTGCCTCTCTCCTTCTGCAAGTACTTAGATTTAATTTTCTTTGTTCATTTCTTTTAATTATGTGGCACGACTTAATCTTGGTCGCCCATCACCTTCAGCCTCGTTCGTTGATCTTCAGATCCAACAACTCATGTGCATCATTCCTCATTTCTTCGCCCTTTTCTTTACTTCGCTTTTATGTCATTCTTCAATGTTCTTTTGTGATTTTGGTTTTCTTCAGGGTTCTAGTCCTTAGTTGTTATGCCTCATAACTCTCTCCTTAACTTAACTCCACTCACGCCTTTATGCTTCCTTCACCTTCACTGTAACGTTAAAGGCTTCCTCCTGTACTGTTAGTGTGTACAAATTCGTAACCCCTCTCTGTTATTCTTCTTTGTATTTCGCCTCTGATTCTACACATGCAGCTTCTGTTAAATAGAACTTGCTTCTAGTTCACACACATATTACAATTAAATTACTCCATACACACACATAAACTCATAATTGAGTTGTTTGTATTAATAAACAGGTATTTATATAGTTTCTTCTCTGTGGCCTGATTTCCGATATCAGTGGCCTCTGTTTCACAATCTGCCCATAGGCTTACATTCAAACTCTTCACACTCTAACTCCTAACCAGCTAGATAACCCCTGACTATGCCTTTTAGGCTTACATTTATAAAAAAAAGGATTCTATAACCAATTCCTGGTTTAGATCCATAAAATTCTCAACAAAACCCTAAAATATCTTCCTTTCTCTAAGGATCCTCTCTAATCCACAAAATCATGAACTAACTCTTAATCTAAGATTTTCAATTAATTCTCAAATCTCTCAATCTCTCAACTATCCTAATTCTCTCATGTTCTCCTACATTCGAGAACATTTACAATATGCTTCACAATACTTAATTACTTCCTATTTTCATTAAAATCACTCAAAACCTATGTAATTACATTAATTCAACACTTAGGAAACCAAATGCCTTAAAATACAATACCCCCTATGTCTACTAAAATACAATGATATTGTTGAGCTAAATGCTCCTGCATCAGACTCCCAAAGTAGAAAATGGTCATGATCTCCTGATCATGTGTCTTAATATGTTGATAGAAAACCTCCAAGGTCCCAAACTTTAGTTCGTAGTTGTCTGAATGCTCTTCACCTTTGCTGCTGCTATATGTCTATTGTCTTCTATTTTATTTTCCTCTCCTTGTCAATCAAGTTCAAGTTCTGATTGATCATCCTTCCTGTTGCTATCAATCTTCTCCATATGGACTATTTCATCATCAACTGCCATATTTTTTCAATTTCCATCTCCAGCACATCCATGGTCTGGTCCATACTTTGCCACTTATTGTTACCTCTTTCTCTTTGTTTTAGGTTGTTGTTGTTGTCTACTAACTCTTCAAACTTCTGTTCTTCACTTTGAAGTTGTCAAATTCTATCACTTACTCTTTCTCCTGCGCTTACTTTTTCTTCGCTTATTTTTACTTGTTCTGCCTCCCTTTCATACTTACCCTCTTTTGTGATTATCTCTTTCTATATTGAATCCTGACTTTCTAGCATTCTCTCCAACAATTGAACATCTCTGTTCCATGGATTAAATACTCCCACAGAATCTTCCTCTTTCATTTTTATTTGGCTACTCATCTGTGCCAAATTTTCTCCAACATCTACAACTAAACCTGCACTTACCAAAAAATTATTAAAATAAAAATAATAAGGCTTTTGTGCCTTTTCTTCCTTTGGAAACACATAAGTATGCTACTCTAGTTCTTCCTCCTTTATCAGCACATCAGTATGTTGATTTGAATTCTCAACAGAATTCACGAGACCGTCAGCTAGTCTCTCCTCCACACCATCTATTTCAATGATGTCTTCTTGTCCTTATCCACTGTAGTGAACTTCTTCATTCTCATTCAGTTCTGATTTTACAACCTGAACACTTGCTTTTTGGTTTTCTAGCCTTTTCTCCAAAAGGCTTAACTCATGCCATAAATTTGCCATCTCACTTGGAATTTCTCCGAAAAGCTCTATAAAATCCTCACTATCTTCTTCTCTGTCACAACTGTAACTTCTTGTTGACACTACTTCTTCATTCTTGATTAGAATAAAATTCTAGTCCTCCATCTTTGTGATAGTTTTAGATGTCTATCCATCACTCTCCCTTCTGCCATTTAAGAAAATCAATTCCCCTTTGTCCTCATCAATAGCAAATTCCTTATCATAAGACATAACTGTCTCATCTCTACTGATGATATCTCCTCCACTAAGGAAGGAATTTATGAACTCCTTCTACTGTAATAACTCAACTTGATCTTCATTTGAAAGACAATCATCATCATACTTTACTTGGAAAATTTCAACTTCATTCAAGACAATTCCATAAAATGGTTTGTCTTCTGCAATACCTACATTTACATACAACTTGTCAGTTGTAAAACCACAAGACCTCATGATCTCACTTAATTATTCAATCACCAAGTCTTCTTGTTGTTCCAAGCCCTTTACATAACGCAGAAATATTTCAATGGTATTCTCTTCAATCTCATCAAGTTCTTCACTTGATTGCTTGATATCCTTCTCTACTTCTTCTTTCATAACAGAATTTAGATTATGCCTGTCTTCTTCCTTCTTTATGTCAATATCAACAAATTGTCCTTCTTCACATATTTCACTTGCAAACATACGCAAATTGTTAGATTTAAAATCATGTGACCCTTTGGTCTTACTTGAAGTTTCAGTCTTCAACTCTTCATCTTCACCCAGAACTTCACCCTGCTCTGCTTCACAAATGGACACTTCCATTTCCAACTCAACTTCTCTGAGTTTTCCCATCAGCCACTTTACTTGCCTCTGTTGTAGCCTTCTCTATAATTTATGCCACTTTACTGGCTTCTTCTTTAATACCCAACCTAATATCTGGCTTTCCTCAAGTATCATCATTAACACATTGAGTTGTTCTTTCATCTCAGCAATCTCTTTGTCAAGTTCCTCTTGACTCATTCTCTTGCCATTTACCTTGGCATTCTCTTTCTTCACTTTTCTTCTGTTGTGATCTTCTTCAGAATCTCCATTATGACTATCAGTATTCATTTTATCCTCCATCTCTATGAGTTCCACACTCACTCACTATGAGTTGCATTAAAGCCTTTGCAACAGCAAGTCCTCCCTGCTACCACTCACCTCACCAAGCTTTCCTTTGTACTTGGTCTTTTGGCAAGACCTTGGTTCTCTATCTATAGAACCTCTTTTGAGCACTTCTCTTTGCTCCTTCTAGGCTTCAACTCATCTGCATCTTCTAAGAACATAATCATCCTCTTGTATTTCAATCACAATGAAATACTTGGTTCTAACCACCTCTTCTTTCACTTAGAAAGTATTATCAACTTCCTTCATCACTTAGAAATTCTACCCATGTCCTCTATGGAATTGCCTTTGTGAGTTGCAACAATACCTCTACAGTAACAAGTCTCCTTCTTGCTACATATGCTTCACTAATCTTCTCTCCTTTGAGCTCAGTCTTTTAGAACTTCTTTAGTTCTTTCCTTTGGAACCAATTGGGCACTCCTTGCTCTAGGTTGTTGCAATATTCTCACCTTATTTTGTTGTTACCTGTGCACTAATATAAAGTCCACACACTCTCCAATCTTCAAATCAAATTAAAACAAAAATATATCATCTCACCTTCAAGACTTTTGCATGATCTTGTTCTACCATTCAACTGCACTTTGAATGGATTGTCCTCTGTTCCCTTGCACCTACAATTCTCCCAATATTTTTTTACACTTTATCTCTGTGTGCTTATTGTTTGTCAGATTAGAATATGATCTCCTCTTGCCTACTTTCATCGCCATTCACCTGTATACACACCTTCAAAACATAACCCTGTTCTAAATTCTTTTTAAAGAAATTTTCACACAGAATTTCTTTGTACCACCTTGATATCAAATGTTTTAATCACAATTTGGCTCTGATACCAAATGACATAGGAAAAACCTGCAATACCCACAGTATGCATATAAAATGCATAATCTCATCTATCCCAGGAATTTCAATGACCTGCATGGTCAAACCTTCATAAATTAAGGTTTAAGGCCCCTTAATCAAACCCTCATGAAGAACAAGTTAATAACTAACCCCAGTCTAACCCTTAGTTAATCCTTTGGTGCGATGGCATCACAGGACTCAATAGAATGTGCACTTAGGATTCCAGATTTGCGATATGCAATTGCCCTTTCCACCACTGATTATGTCCATCAGATCAACGGTTGTCGCAATATCGCATCACACCAACATGTGAATTCATTGCCTCTTGCATGTGATATGTGATAACACAACTCGACTCCAAATAAATTAAAACCATGCCTATAACCTCCTCCGGTCCGCTCTCCACAAATCTTTTCACTTCAATCTCCATCTTCGATCTTACCCTCGATCCAATGGTTGATATCTTCCTCGATCAACAGAGTTGCTCGGTGATCCTGTGTCGTAGATCAAAACCCATTTAATCTGATGGTCCACAACGATATCCCATAAACCACTTGCACGATGTTTAACTGGCCTTACGGAGCTGATATGGTTCATAAAACTTCGAGTCCGCCCTTGAAGTTAAATTTCAATCTCTTTACGACCCAATATTCGTTGGATGACGGAGGCCCTCAAATCCTACAGCCTGTGGCCCTTCAACTAGCACACGGGTTAATTACAGGTCTAATACCGTAGTTGACTGTGATGTAAGCATTAACTTTTGCGATCGATAGCTAAGAATAACTGCTGGCCTTCAACTACGATCAAGGCATCCCGTACTCTCTACCCCTATTGCGGTTACTAATCACCGTTAGTCTACCATGTTGATTCGATGATCCATATCAATTCTTGCCTTTCTCCTTCCGCAAGTACTTAATTTAATCTTCGTCGTTCATTTCTTTTACTTATGTGGCATGACTTAATCTTGGTCGCCCATCACCTTCAGCCTCGTTCGTTGATCTTCAGATCCAACGACTCATGTGCATTGTTCCTCATTTATTTGCCTTTTTCTTTACTTCATTATTATGTTGTTCTTCAATGTTCTTTTGTGATTCTGATTTTCTTCAGGGTTCTGGTCCTTCGTTGTTCTGCCACATAACTCTCTCCTTAACTTAACCCCGCTCATGCATTTATGCTTCCTTCACCTTCACTGTAACGTTAAAAGCTTCCTCCTATATTGTTGATGTGTACAAAGCCGTAACACCTCTCTGTTATTCTTCTCTGTATTTCACCTTTGATTCTACACATGCAAATTCTGTTACATAGAACTTACTTCTAGTTCACACATATATTACAATTAAATTACTCCATACACACACATAAACTCATAATTGAGTTGTTTGTATTAATAAACAGGTATTTACACAGTTTCTTCTTTGTGGCCTGATTTCCAATATCAATAGCCTCTTTCACATTCTGCCTGTAGGCTTACAATCAAACTCTTCACAATCTAACTTCTAACCAACTAGCTATCCCCTGACTATGCCTTTTAGGCTTACATTTATACAAAAGGATTCTACAACCAATTCCTGGTTTAGATCCATAAACTTCTCAACGAAACCCTAAAATCTCTTCCTTATCTCTAGGGATCCTCTCTAATTCACAAAATCATGAACTAACTCCTGATCTAAGATTTGCAATTAATTCTCAACTCTCTCAATCTCTCAATTATCCCGATTCTCTCATGTCCTCCTACATTCGAGAACATTTACAATCTGCTTCACAATACTTAATTAATTCCTATTTTCATTAAAATCACTCAAATAATTACATTAATTCAACACTTAGGAAACCAAATGCTTTAAAATACAAGACCCCCTATGTCTACTAAAATACAATGATATTGTTGAGTTGAATGCTCTTGCATCATGGCCAAATATCCTTATTTAGAAAGTGGTTAAAGTAAGTAACAAATACAAAAATGATTTATTAATTACTTTACGGTGATTAAGTCAAATATGAATTAGAAATAATTATTTAACAAGTATCTCAAGAGGGAAATGAGGGAATAATAAATAAATAATAGTTTATTTAATTATTCCTTAGTGGTTGACTACAAAGTGGTTAGAAATAATCATTAAATAATGATTTAACAATTATTTTGAAGGAATAATAAATAATTAAATAATGATTTATCTAATTATTCTCATGGGGGTTTTTGGATTTTAATGAAAAATAATTTAGGAAAATGGTTCATTAAATCATTTCCTAAGGGGGAAATGGATTTAATATGTAAAAATCCATCCTACATGGTGTATTTCGATCAACCTAATAAGAAATGGCTAGGTGATCATTTTTTGGGTGATAACACAAGTACCAATCTCCTTTATCAAAGTTTCATCTGATGCTCTTCGATCTTCAACTTCTTGTTGATTGAGTGTCAATGGAATGGCTTCCCTAAGAGGTTTTGGATGAGCCACATTGAACTCATTTTCTATATCAAAACCTACATCCCACACAAAGTCACAAAGCTTGATTGCATCATCAATCCATTCCTTGACTTCCTTACAATTTTCATCTCTTTGATTCAATGAAGCAATCATCAATTTTTTATCTTTATTTGAGAGTTTAACAATACATTCAGGACTAAATTATTTCTCCCAATAAGCAATATATCCAAATTTATTATTTATTATTATATATTCTTCCATTGTTGACTTAATTATGTTTGTGAGGGATAATAACTCCATGAAAAAAAATCAAAATCTCATCCATTTGTTTATAAAACTTCAATTGAACTTTCTTTAAACTTTGATTTATTTCCAAAGCTTGCTCTTTGAAGAAAATGACACTTGTAGCTTTTTCCTGGCTATGTTTCAATTGTTGTTGTAAGGATTCATATTCTCTTTTGAAAATTGAATTTTGATTCTCTTAAGCTATTTTTAAATACTTTATTTCTATAGCATGTTGATTAATCACTTCATTTAACTTTGTTTGCCATAACCTTTCTAATTATATCTTATCATTTTTTTTTCTTCTAAGTTCTAAAGAGTGATAGAAAAACCTTCTTTAAGTACTGTAGAATTATTATGCCATTCTTCTTCGTTATAATATTTATTTCTTCCTGTTTTTGCTTCAAGTTCTTTAGTATTTTCCAAACTTTGAACATACTTGTCAGAAATATTGTCAACTGAGTGTTAGGTGTAATTTACAAAGGCTCCTAAGACTCGAGTTGACTCTTTAGCCTTTTCATGGTGGTCCATTAAAGCTTTCCAACTAAATTCTTTGATTTCCATAGAATCGTCATGTTTCCTCTTCTTTATTTTCTTCACCATTTATTTGGTTTGTGAATTAAAATAATATTCACTAAAGGAAGGAGTTGTTTCTATAACTGGATCAACCTCTGATAAGCGTCTAAAAATAGAAGAGTAAATATGAATGTTTGTAGAAATGGGAGTCAATTTAATGTCTAGAGACCAATCATTTGAAAGTTGCATTAAGGATTCATGGGTCTGTGTAGTTTTTGAGTTGTTTCCTCATCTTCTCTCTGAACTTCGGGAGTGGTTTCCATTGTACTTCTTTGAATTTCTTTATCAATATCATGAAATTTAATTGACTGAATGGTTTCTTGGACTTTAATTAACTATTTTTCAATTGGAAAATTTCCATCGCATTGATCACCCCACGAAAAGAAGCACATTATTCAGTGAAGTGCTTGATTCTCGTGGATAAATGGATATATTTTTCATACAAGGGTGGATCACCAAGTTCGCAAATGCATTAAAGAGGATGAAATCTACAACATCCTCAAATATTGCCATAATGAACCCTATGGAGGTCATTTTATCCACCGCAAGACTAGGCATAAAGCATTACAAATGGGATATGTTTGGCCCACAATATTCAAAGATGACAAGAAATATGTCTAAATTTTTGATATTTTTCAAAGAATGGGGCATCCCATTAAGTCTGAAGAAATGCCTCTCCAACCACATATTTTATTAGAGCCATTCGAGAGATGGGAAATGGATTATGTAGGTCCCATTAGTCCACATTCAAACCAAAAATCGTACATTCTAGTTTGTATGGACTATGTAATGAAATGGGTTGAGGTAGTCGATGTCTGGAAAGCCACCGAAGAGGTAGTCACTAACTTTCTATTTGAAATATTTGTTCGATATGGTCTTCCTCAAGGACTTGTAATCAATGGAGGATCACAGTTCATATCCCATAAAGTCTCAGCAACCCTGCAAAAGTATCATATTAAGCATAGAATTACTTCACTCTACCATCCGCAAGCAAACGATCAAGTGGAAAGTACCAATAAACTCTTGGAAGGAATCCTAACTTAGACAGTATCTACAAATTGTCGAGATTGGGCCTCTAAACTCCCTCAATATTTGTAAGCTTATTGGACAACTTTGCATAATACTACCGGATTTTCACCTTATCAACTTGTTTTTGGTAAGGATCCTATTTCACCAATTTAATTTGAAGTTAAGACTCTTAGAACTACCTAGGAAGTTGACATGGACATTTTGGAAGCACAAAATTAGTACCTTCAACATCTCAATGAAATGGATGAAATGCACCTTGGTGCTTTCTAATGTACTGATATAATTCAGCAAGAAATATCCAAGTGGCATGATCGATTGATTAACAAGAAGACCTTTCAAAAGGGATATTGGTCGTTATTATATGATTTCAAGTTTCAAGATTTCCCAAGTAAGCTTCAAACGAGGTGGTTGTGTCCTTATGAAGTCCATGAAGTCTATGATAATAGGACAGTATGCCTTACTACAATTGACAATTCTAACATTTATTTTCTTGTTAACGGTCATCGACTGTGCTTGTACCATAAGCCACTTAAAAAATAGTCCTTTATTCACAAAATCTCTAATGATGCAAACTTGCATGTTGTAGTCAAGCAGGGGCATGTCCCCACAGCCACAATCAGGTAAATCTTCTTCGAAATATTTCATTTCCATGTACATAATTAAATATTTTTTCTTGGTGTGTATATTTTCTTTATTTTGGAAAACATTGCAATCATTTTTTAAAACATTTTTTTATGATGTTGTTGCAATCATTGTTCCCTAAGTTACAATGATGTTTCCTCAGTTTTCGTTTCCTTATTCACAACGTCATTTCCATAGTTGTTGTTACCTCAGTTATTGTTTCCTTGATAACAAAATTGTTTTCTTAAAACACAGCTATTATTTTTTCAGTTGTTGTTTCCTATGTCACAACATTGTTTCCACGGTTTTTGTTTCCTTAATCACAACATTTTTTTCTTAAGTCACGTTTTTTGTTTCTTTAGTTGTTATTTCCTTAGTCACAACAACATTTATTTAAGTCACAATTGTCGTTCCTTCAAGTTTTGTTCCCTTATACACATTTGTTGTTTCCTTAGATGTGATTGTTGTTTCCATAGACGTGGTTATCACTTATGGGTTGTTTGTTGTTATCTTTGTTTTTCTTGGAATAAGGAACATCTTTAAGACCCTCTTGAATATGATGGTTGGGTAACTAGTTTGTTTAATGTTTATCACATAAAATTTTACTTTAAAGGAGAATTTCTTTTAAGATGATTTTATTATATGGATTTTTGAATTCCCTAAAATACTTAATTCCCTGATTTTATAAGAAATCTATAAGTACTCATTATACTTTTCTTCTATCACCACCTAAGGAGCCATCTTTCTACTCCACTTTTAAAATAATTCTACGGTTCTTGCAAAGAAATTAATTTTTGAAAACAAGATTAGTCAGCTAAAGAGTAGTTATCACAAAACTTTTTACGTCATCCCTAGCTCTTAAGGAGTTGATTTTCCACCCCATATATTAAGTAATCTTTTAAGATTAACAATGATTATAGCAAGAAAACAATAACAAAAAGTCACCGGAGGATAGGAGGTCTCATCACGAACTGGCCTACCATGATCATAGGACCTAGTGGAGTGACATTACCACTTTTGATCACCAAGCCAGGGTAATGGCCTTCGATCTTAAGGCTGAAGGACAATGTGTCTCATCACGAGCCAGCTTGTTCACTTTATTAGTTCCCATGAATGGCATTGTTATTAACTGGTCACCATGCTAGAATAATGGCCTTTCATAGACATTTAAGAAAATTTAAATAACATTATAGCTATGAATATATTTCTAGTATATGGGACACTATCATCTCAATGGGTTAAAAGAAAACCATGTCGAGGCTATGGACACCTGCTGGGAGCAGTGGCCATGCCTATGGTATTGAATTTAACTTCATGAATACAATTTAGTTAGTTATCTTGTCTACTCAAAATCAATAATCAACAAAATAAAACCATTAGATTTTCTAATATACCATGGGTACTATTTAAAATAGCTCTTATAAAGTGATGATGTTGATTGTTAATGAGAACTGATGGTAATTCTACATGTAAGGGACAAATATTATGAAACATTCAAAAATATAACATTTTCTATCATCTTTCTTTATTAACTCCTATTATTTTTATCTATGTGATATTCCTTAACTTAACATCATTTCCAACCATCTAAAGTTTTCAAATCGTCGTATTCCCAAGCCCTTTATTCATTTTTTACATTGATGTTTTGGTTGTCGTAATGATTTTCGTTATTACTGCATTTATGATTGAATGGTCAACCTAATGATTATTTGATGTGTTATAAACCTTTCTTGTCCTATGAAACCATTTTTTATGGTTGTTTCCCATGATTAATCAATATGAATTTATGTTTAATTATGACAAATTGCTGTTAATTTATTAAGATCAATGGCCATGGATAGCCTTCAAATTTTATTGGGGGTCGAGAAGGCGTTTGTTGCATGTTATGCCTTGAATTTCATTGAATTCCCCTACTTTGTGCATTGTTGCTACCATATTATACTTTGTTCTTTATTGTTTCCATTTGCATTCGTTCCTTGCTAAACGATTAAAGATGGGAGGACACTCAGCGCGACATGATTCGACCCAATTGTAGGTCACGCAAGAAGCTCATAATATTTTGAATCGTGTAGGATGGCTAGACTATTTTGGACGTTTGCAGGGATTTGACAATGAAGTTGCACTTGAATTTACGTATAATTTGAATACAAAGGTAATGGTGGTAAAGAATATGAAAATGCAAGTGCCTTATGATTTGGTGTCCTCAACCTTACTATCAGTCTGATTATCAATTGTCAGAGACATGTATGTATGTGCATTTTTTAGGAAATTAAAAATACAAGTGGATTCAGGCTCAAAGGAGAAGAAACCTATGGAGCCTACTCGTTAACCGCCCTGCATGTTAATTATTTATTTGAAAGAGGACATGAAAAAAGGTCAATTGGGGGTGATGTTGGGCCTCACAATTTTCATGATTTCCTTATCTTATTCTTTAGTTTTAATGTTGTTTTCTTGTCTGTTTTTCATATTTATGATATATTAATTGGCGTCATATAGAACTTATAAGGAATTAGTTTACTTTTATTATTTTGTCTTCTAGATGTGTTATTTTGATTATAAAAGTACTAATAATCTGTGGTTGAATATTCATTATGAATGGATATTTTGCAACATATCAGAGGCAGTTGATACTTAATGTTGTTTCCACATTGTCCATGGTAAAATTGGGTTGGTATGATGTTGTTCCCAACTAATCTGTTGGAAATAATACTGAGAGGGGGGGTGAATCAGTATTATCAAGTCAAATAATCCTTTTCAGAAAACCAAATTGTATACGCTACTTTAGTTAATTAAACCTGCGTATATACGCAACTATTCAGAAGTAAAACCGCGTATACAGAGCAAACTTTTAATTTACTTAAACTTTCAGATGATGTTTGTTAATCT
>APFE031417049.1:0-11013 GCA_000404065.3 Pinus taeda | reverse complement strand
TCCACCTGGATCATTGAATCTCTTTTACTGTGCATAGATTCCATGAATAAGAGGGATCCATTCAAGTTTGCAATGTTCTATATTATCTTCTCCATATAGTCTAGAGAGCATCTTGACTATATACCTAAAAGGGTTTTTGAAAATTGTTGTTGGATGGTCTTTCCCTATTTTTAATTTACAATTTTCAATATCATGTAACCATCCTTTAATTATTGAGTTATAATTATTTTTCTTCTTCAAAACATTATCATTAATATCATCTAAGAACTCCTTGTTCCAACAAATTTATAGAGGATTTAACATACAAATAATGTTAAGGACCTAAGGCTTCTAAGAGGCAATCACATTTTTGTTGTGATCAAAGATAGAAAAAGTCAGAATGTGAGAATGCTTCAAAATCCAACTTATCATATCTAAATAGGAAAAATATTTAGTCTTGTTGCGATTCTATGCAACTCAATTTTCCTAATAGCCTCAAAATTGGAAGAATAATCATCATATGAACTTTTTGATCTACCCACTTCTTTTCTTAAAAAAACCAGATATTTCTTCCCAAGGTCGCTTACCTACACCTTGAGTTTTATACATAGTATATTAAAAGAGTGATGGAGTGGAATGGGTATCTTCAATCGCTAAAACCTCTGCGGCTTCCATTTTCATTTTAATCTCATAAACTCATTGCTGGAGGCATGCGCTTTTCCTTTTTTACCCATTTTTAAACCACCTGTAAAAAGAGAGCAGAAAAAGAAATGAGAAATGAAATTTATTAAAGCAGTTCATTAATACACATTTAATCCAAAAATGATGACCAAATGTTTAAACTGCTCGCGTAACAAGGCTTTATTTAGTCATAAGTCGAATATCCAGACTTTTTTCGTTTTTCAAAACTTTATTAAATCCTAATTTATCTACTTCCTGACCTCCAATGTTATTCTATTAAAACAAAATAAAATGAGAAAATGAAGCAAAATCGAGATCGGTATACGGGATTATACATTTTCTCGAGTGACCCTCCGTATACATTTGAAAAGAAGATCACTAACCACCCAAAATTGACATTAGAATTCTTTCCTTACAATACCTTCAACATATCCCAACACTTTTCCAACAAAATTTTGGCATAGTTTCCGTACATCAAAATTTTCTACTAAATTACATCAAAATGAGGCCTATTTATACTCTCTAGACCTAACACATTGCCCTAAAACCACTAGTGGAATTTAGTAACCACTAGGAATCTTTACAAACAACTAGCAGTTTCCTAAATAACTTCTTCTAAAAGTTTCCAGCTACAAGGTGGGTCCCTCCATGCCTTGGTTGTGGTGGCCTTTCTCTCTCTCTCACATGTGAATGTGCACTAGCTAAAAGGAGAGAACACTAATTTGGTTGGGTTGTTGGTAGGGTATACCTTCGCTAAGTTGGCACCTATGGTTGTCTATGTGCTTGTTGCTATTGGGGTGGCCTCGAAGTTGAACTTTCCTCTATTAGAGACACCTGTAAAATAAATTCTCCAACTTCGGATGGTGCAAGTCCCTTTTGAGTGTCTAGTCTATATAAATCCATCAATCCCTTCAACTCTTTATTGAATGGGACGTCGCAGGCTTGTGCATCCAAAATGGATCTATCCAAGTTAGTGACTGCATCACAGTCCACTTGGCCTTGTTCCCTGAAAATGTTCTTTAAAATGAACATAATTTCAAAATGATCTACATAAATATTAACAATATCTATCCCCTGTAGAACATGATCCTCTTCTTCAAAACCTTTTTGATCATTCTTGATTTCATATAAGCTCTTCATGAGAGACTCCTTAGGAATTACAGTGCCCATTTCCATCAAAGAATGAAGGGAATTTCCATTTGTATAAAATCACACATTTATATTTGAAGTGTTGTATCTCCTTTGCAATTGCTCCTACTTTCTTATTTACAATTGTCACTAGTTTTTGCTTTCTTTTCATCTAGTTTGCTCTTGCTACCATCCTAGATCTATCAATATTCAATTTTATGACATCCTCAGACATGTGATTTAGGAAATATATTATTACTTTATATTTGGTATGGGAGTCACCAATAGCATTTTTATTGCATCCATCTCTCTATTATCCCTTTTAATAGTTTATATCTTCTCTTGAAGTAGCTCCATGTGATCCTAGTGTGTGTTCATTGTCTTTGTTATTCTATCCCAGATAATTCTTTTTGCAGCTTTGAATGAGGATTTACTCAAGTGTTTCCTTCTCAAAACCTCTAACTCTGCATCAATCTGCTAACCATCCTCTTGCGCCTAGTATAGTTCTATTTTTTTTTCTCTCTACTTCCTCTTCCTTCTTTTTCAATTATTGTTCTTAGCTAGAGAGTAGAATCTGCAATTTCTTGGCATCATCCAACACTGTGATTGGTTCAACTTGTCCTACTAGAGCATCAGGACTTTAGTGGCATTGAGATATCTCACCTGGGATTTTTTTATTCCTCCAGTAGCACAACTTTATATTTTTAGTCTTTATTCTTAGTTATCTGTATCATAGAGATTTTTCCTTTAGCTCTTGATTCTCTTTCTCTGCCTATACTAGCTCATTAGTTTGTAGGGGGTATGTGTCTAAGATCTTTAGTTGCTTCTTCATGGCAGTTATATCTCTCTCCTTTTCATCCAAACATAGCCTTGTATTGTTGGAATTCATGAGGGTGTGTATCCAAATGAGTGATATTGTCCTCTAGAGTCTTTATCTTGATATTCATGGATATGCACACCATTCTCTCATACTTCAATTGACTACTTGTATTATTGTACATCTCTTGCAATTTTATCGCAGTGGCATTAGTCCTAAACATCTACCTATGAATCATGTATGTCACCTACATGTCCAGTTCCATGAGTTTTGTCGATGGAACATGGTCGACTAGCAAAGGCATCTAGTGGACCTCATAATCCTCCATGGACCTGACAATATCTACTTTGGATTGCAACATTACCAATTTGAAAATCTCCCTCTCATGATCCAAGGCACTTTTAACTTGCATTATAGGGAGTGGTGTAAGAGCCCTACCCTAGGGTCTGTTAATAGATCTAATTTACTCTAAATTAAATGCGATAAGAGGCTTAAACTTACCTACTCATATGGCTTTTAAACAAATAAGATTGTAACATTTTCATTATAATCAACATAAATTAAGGTGAATATTTCATTCTACTTAACTTTACAAGAGGTGTCTATGGAAGAATACCTGTACCGGTGGCTGACGGAGATGTCTTTGTCCTGCTGCTCCTGCTGAATGCTCCTTTTTACGGACCCAACCAGATATACCTCCCAGTCAACTAGGAAATAATCCCTAGCCCGGGAAACCTCCATAGGTTCCCTAGCCCTCCGAGCCCAAGTCCAACCAGATGTAGTGTGTGTGTCCAAATGAAAGATCCAAACCAAGATAACAATACTTTCCTCCTCTCAACAACCCAAGAAACCTTCACAGGTTTCTAAGGTCTCCAAAACACAACCAGTCCAAACAATCACAACCAACCCCCCAATCATAAGCAAGACCCCCAAAAAAACATGCCCCTTTCTCCCTTCCCCCTTCCCTTTTTATACCCTCCTTCCCTCCTTCATCTCAACCACCTCTCATTAATGTCATTAACTTTTCATCCATCCTTACAGTTGACTTCTCCTCTCCCAAATAAGCTAGGAGTACATTTGGAAATGTGACATGAATATAAAATTGGGAATTTAATGGGGAAGGACCATGTCTTCTCCCAAGTAAATCTGAAAAGTACATTTGGGAATGTGAGGTGAATATATATATATATTGATAGTTAAATGGAGAGGACCATGTCTTCTCCTTAGTAAATGTGAGGGTACATTGGGGAATGTGAGATGTAATTACATGGAGAGGACCATGTATTCTCCTTAGTAAATGTGAGGGTACATAGGGTAATGTGAAATGAATATATATATTGATAATGAGATAGAGAGGACTATGTATTCTCCCAAGTAAATGTGAGGGTACATTGGGTAATGTGAAATGAATATATATATTAATAATGAGATGGAGGGGACTATGTCTTCTCCCAAGTAAATGTGATGGTACATTGGGTAATGTGAAATGAATACATATATTTTGAAATGATGGAAGGAGACCATATCCTACCTAGTATTCAATTTGAGAAGGTAAGCGGGGAATTTGAATAATGGAAATCATGAATTTTATATTACACCAATATCTCTCAATATTTCTAGATAATGTAAATATTAACAAAGTTTGTAGGATAAGATTTAAGTGGGGCATTACACTAACTACAAAACCAAATAACGACAAACCAAAGTCTCGTATTCTAATTCAAAAATCAACTCAAAAGAAATTATAGTACAATTATAGTATAGTGCACAGAATTGAAATCTTAATTTTTAAATTTTGCAGGAATTGAAAAGCACACCACTCTTTTAGAAATGAAAGCAAAAACAATTATTCTTAACCTCTCACACAGGAAAAGATATGAAAGAAAATAAAAACAAATGCTATTACTTCTAGGTAGAAAGCAAATAAAAGCAATCACTCTTAACCTCTCACATAGGAAAAGATATGAAAGCAAATTAAAAAAAATGCTCTTAACTACTAGATAGAAAGAAAAAAAAGACAATAACTCTTAACCTCTCACAGAGGAAAAGATATGAAAGAAAATAAAACAATCACTCTTAACCTCTCACATAGGAAAAGATATGAAAACAATAAATCTTAATCTATGAAAAACAATAAATCTCACACATTGTAGGTGGCCAATCCAAAAGCATGAGAGATGGAAAGTTGAGAGGCTCCAAATGCAAGCATAACCAAATCAAGGTAAACATCACTCATAAGCATGGTGCCAAATCCAAAATATATATTCAAAACATGAGCATTTCCCCAACTTTACACATGCCTTTCAAAGGAGAAGGTTCTCCTATTTATACAAAAACATAAGAAGCTACCTCATTAATGGAGGTCCAATATTCTCTCCCTAGATCCCTAGAAAATCTCATAGAGTTACAACTCAAATAGGTAATTATGAGACACATATCCTCTTTGACCTTTATCCAAATCTTCTTCCATATCTTGAAGATAATTGGAATTTGAGTATCAGAGGCCACATAAGGGTGCCTTGGAAGCTTCCAAATGACCTACACATGTCATGAAACTCAAGCCACTTTTAAGTATTAGCAAGTATATGTCATTTTTCTAAATTTTAACCATTTAATTCACTTATAATACTAGAAATCATTAACTTTTGGAACACACAAAGGTAACCCATATAATTATGAAAATGGAGGCTAATGAAAGGTTATATGGTCATGGAGTTGTGACATGTGAGTGAAATGGTGGTGATAAAGGTGAAAGTGGATGATATTTTGAATACATTTTGGAGACTCTGCATTCCCCCCAACTGACGTTATTGCATGTCCTCATGCAATCTATTGCATTTCTTCATCATGATTTTCTTTTGAATGAGCTTGACTTATATCATATGTCCTTAAACTTTGCATTTGATAGTATTTGACAATTTTATTTCATTTTGCAAAGTATTCCTTGTCATACATTGAGTTGCAACATGTTTGGTTGGTTCTTGTGTGACAACGAAATTGTAATTGGTATTGGTTCTTGTGTTTCAATACCTTGTTTCTTTTTGTTGCAGCAAGATTCCTTGAACATGTTTAAGAATGCGTAAATCAACCATATAATATCCTCATCATTTAGACATTTATTTGCAAATCAAATAACTTTTGAATCATAATGCAATCATAAGTGATTAAGATGAATATGTTAGCATGCAATGAAGTGATATGGATGTGATAATAAATGGATATCCCTTCCCCTCAACTAAAGGTGTTTACGTTTTTTTTTTAAAGAGAAAAGAAATATGGTGAAGTATTTTCCAAAAATTATAATTTTAGTATTCAAGGAATTCTATGATTAAAAGCTAGAAAAGAACATACGTTTACCTACCTAGGAAGTGGAAAAACTGTGCATATGTAGAGAAGTTGTAGCTGTTGCTGGATCATGGAATAGAATGTAGAATTCCATCTGTTTCTTGGTTGCATAAATGGTGGATGAGGCGGTGAAAGTGGATTCTTTATTTCTGCTACTAAATCTATTGTATCTACTACAAAATGCTGAAATGATATAGTCTTCACTTGCTACAAAACCCGATGGTACAATTCTAGTCATGCAAATAAATGTGTTGTTGTCAAGCATGAAGAGAAGTCATTGGATTACTGGCCATTGACGAATGTCATTAACCAATGTGAGTCAAACTCACCATTAATGTTAATGAGTGCCAAGGTACCTAAGTACATCTTGCAAAGTGCGAATAGATGAGCTGATGTTGAGCCACTTACAAGAACTAATGATCAAGGGACATTGATGTATTCCCATGATTGTCAGCGAGAGAACTTGTCATTGATGCATACAAGCCTTAAGGTACTAATAAGGACTCTAGCCCTGAACCTAGATAATGTTCTGATGTCGATAGGCCAAGACTTGTTAGAAGGGAGGCCTTAATGAATCCTCTATCATCTAACGCGAGTATGAAATGATGATTTTGGAAGGACTAGAAATGAAAAATTTTGCAGTGGATCAAGGTTTATTTAATGGAAAGGAAAATGACAAGAGGGTAAACAAGTGAATAGAAAGCAAAATGACAAATCAACATGTAAGCGAGTTGAATGTCTCTATTAATGGGTTAATGAATGGAAATTATGGAAAATGTGAATGGAAAATTTAAATGGAAAATGTGAAGGAAACATGCGACTCTTCCAAGGAAAATGGTGATGACGATGCTTAGAGAAAGTGCTTGAATAGCTTGTGAGTTTGGAGAGGAAAAATGATGGCATTTATGGATGATAGAAATGGATTCATTTGGTACATGTTTCTTGAAATTGGTCGTAGAAAACCAATCATGCATAATTGGCTTCCTTCAATTCTTTGATTGCCGTGGAACCTGAAAATAAACATGGCACTAACATTGCAACAAATGTAAGTGTATTCAAAGGGAAGTGATCAATTTGTCTAGGTACATACAAAAAATTTTCATAATTGATAAGTTCATGACGTGTCTTCGTTTCAAGTCTTCATTTCAAATGGTTAGTCCAATTTCATAACTGCAATAATGAATCGAATTTCTAAAATGATGATATGCACAGGTAAACAATTTCCTCCATTTATATTTGAATCAGAGCATTTCATAAAGATAAAGAAATATTATTTGCAAATGCTTAATGATTCCTGCAAAACAATCTTTGATAAAAAATTCATCAATCGTTGTTGCAGATAAAGTGCCTTCTAGTTCTTCTTTCTTCCTGCATCATGCTTGAAAATGATTTTCTGATTAGAATGCATTGTTGATAAATAAAGCATTGAGTAAAATACAAATCTACAAAATTCTTTTTCAGCTGCATAATTGTTAGTCAGCTGCAGAATTGCGCAGTTTCTATAGCTAAAATCCTGTAAACCTTCTTTGGCTGAACAGTGACAGAGAGATTTCTAGTTTGTTGATGTTGTAGCCATGTTTGTTGTTCTTGTCTCGTGTTTTATGATTATTTCTTTTCTTTCTTGCTTCAACGAATGTGTAAGTGAACCATAACATCATTTTTTTTTTTATTTGCTCAAGTTACACAAAAACACCCGACACTTGGGTCACAGCCAAAAGCACTTGTTTATAACTCTGGAGAAAAATAAACCTTAGTGAATGGCCCAAGACAGAAGGATGAAATGCAATGGATTAAATAACAACGCCTAAAGAATGCAGACATTGTTCTGCTCAAAATCGAATCCGGGAGAAAAGGTTGATCATAACTTAGTGAAATCTTCTCTCACGAACTGCTATGATTGCAAAATATGTCCAGGATGACAATGGTGAAATGGAAAAACGTTTTTATGCCCATGAGAATGTCGAACAGATACGCGTTGGTCTTCATTTAGGGTTAACTAGTTGACTAGGCAATGTTGAATCAAGGATTTTGCTATGTGGCTTACCACACTGATAGCAGCGGTTTGGTGCGCAGCAATCTACTTCCAGAAAACCAGTGGCAAACAAATCCCCGTCACCAACTGAATTAATAACCTCTGCTCCTTCAATCGCTGGAACTCGAGAAATATATGTGGTGATCTTCCTTCCGTAAATCAGGAAAATCAAATTCATTGCATGGCCACAACGGAAGCCAATAAATGTATTGAAAACCGTTTTTCTCACGCAATCTGGAAAATAAGGCTCCAGAGAACCCCGAATTTCTCACAATCGGTTAGGAATTTGCTAAAACAAATCCTAAGTTTTATAACTGACCATGTTCTGAGAAACACCCACGTTTTATTTTTCTGAGATTAGCTTTCATTTGACCGGAAAACATGTTTCAAAAATGACGTTTTTAAATTTGTTATGCATTTCCTCTGCAAGTATTGTACTCGAGATTTCTGGGTTTGATTTGCTGTGTGGCAAGTATGTGAGATTGTGTGAAAATATAGCTCATGATTTACAGTGCCATGAAGGAATCTGATTGCAAGAGAATAAATTTCTCTTCCAAAGCTATGTACTATGTACATTATGCCACCTGTGCACTATGTAAAATATTATTAATAAATAATTCTAACCATATCTCCTTCAGTTAAGAGGGGCTCAATCGCTACATTTCTGGTGGGCGGCACCGTTCCTTCCATGGACATCAAATTGCAGTGATAATGAGTTGCTTCTGTGTCCGAATGCACAACCTGTGCATTATGTAAAATACTAATAATAAATAATTCTAACCATATCTCCGTCTCTTAGCACGGGCTCGATCGCTGCACTTTTTGTGGGCGGCAGCGTTCCTTTCACGGACATCAAATTGGAGTGATAACGAGTTGCTTCTGTGTCTGAGAAAACGATCGCCGGTTTTCGGTAAGTTTTGGTTACCCTCATAGAGAGTGCATGCTGCCATCTGGGGTCGAGGTAAAAACACCTATCGGTAAAAAATAATTAAACAATTTAAATTAAAAGTCAACAGTGATACATCTATCCTAGGTCGAGATAAAAACACCTATTGGTAAAAAATAATTAAACAATTAACCTATTTCTATAAAATACACAGATAGTTTTAATTAATAAAAATTACATTTTGAATAACCCATAATAACTCTTTTCGCCCAACTGAATTAAGTAAAAATAAAATATGAAATTTAACAATTAATAATGGAGGTGAGGGAAACTTACTTTTCCATTTAAAATTTGTAATAACATGATATTGTTAAAGATTTCACATCAAAGACCTGATGTACAAACCCTTACGCAGAGCGTCTTTCTTCCTCTACTTAGACCCGAATCTTTCTCCAGCAGGGACATTTATATCCTTTACTAAATCATTATTGTGTTGGAATTCAAAAGAGATTTTATTGGTTAAATTGAAAGTTTTCATATACAATTTTCACAATATTACTTATAAATTTAAAATTTAATAATTTTTTTTAAAATTCCAATATAATTATCAACTTCAAAATTTAAGATATTAATTTTTTTTATAATATTAAATCCATTCCCACTGCAAAATTCAAACACTCTTACCATCTTTTTTTTTTTTAATTACCAGATTACAATCTCCGAGCCAATTTACTTCATGGTAGACAACTTCAGCCCTATTATGCTGAACAGGAAGCAGTCGCATCATAGATAAATACTTTCACGTGACACGTCTGCCGCGGTATCTCAGTCTAAACGCCATTGAGTTATTGACAATAAATCTTCAATGCCAGGTTTATTTTATATGATTTAAAATCTTGAGAACTGGCCCGGTGGTCGTCACTTGGAATTTGGACCTCCTTTACTGAGAGACTCAATCGAAGGCATGGAGCAATCCAGAGTTTGAGGCAATTCTTCCAAACCAAGGCTGCTTCTTATCGCCTGACCATTCGGTTACTTCACAGAATATAACACGAAATCTCGATGATGGAGTCGGTCCGAAAACAAAGTAGTTTAACATAAATTCTTACATTTTTGTTTAATTAAGTTGCAATTGGAAGCTAATCATCAAAATAGATTCTTTGGGTTGCAGCATAAAGGCAAAGAAGAATCAAAATCGGCTTATATTTCGATAAAAGCTTTTTTTCTCAAATCTTATAAATATCTGATAAGCTGTACACTACATAAGTATACAGTATCAATATAGTACACTACATAGGTATAATGTATCAAAACCTAATAGGCCGCTACTCATCCTCCTGATAAACACGGGTGTTGATAGAAACTGGAGTGTCCCAAACATCAAACACATCTTCTTCATCATACGAAACAAACAGACGATCTCCGCCAACAGCAATATCAGCGATACCGCCTCCACATGGTCCGCCTTTGTTCTCTATCTGCGATGTGAGCACCCAATGAGGAGCACAGAATACGTGCATCTTCTCCTTCTTTGTCGAGAAAAGCTGCAGTCCGCAGGCTGACAATTTGGAATACAATTTTTCTTCCTCTTCAACTGATTGAGATACCATCTTTCCGGGCCGATTCCGGTGACACCACTTCACATGGTTCATGGACCTCATATCCAGAAATCCGAGATTATCATATTGATTGACCACGCAAACTGTTCTGCAATCTTCCATGGCCACGGTGTCGACCACCACTTTGTCGTCCAACAGATGGCAGTCTGTCCACGACAAGACCGCGCTGTTCTTTTCCCGAAAATCTATCAAGCTGATGTGGGCATCATCACTTCGAGGATACAGAGTCGCCGCCAGCAGGAGACTGCTCTCGGGAAGCCACTGTAGCTTCGCTGCATCTCCCAGGTGCCAATCGTATACGAAATCCACTTGCTCACCTGTAGTCTCATCCCACACCCCTACTCCGTATTCGGCGTTTAACCCTCTGCAACTGGCGTACAAGTGACCGTGGCTGCTGCAGGCGAGGGCTCCGGCGGTGAAATTTTTGTGTTGGTCGCCCTGATGGCACACCTGGAATCTATGCTCCAGCTTTCCTGTTCTGGTATTGAAGCTCGCCATGCCTCCGTGGCTGGGCTTTTCCACGCTG
>APFE031417045.1:0-12639 GCA_000404065.3 Pinus taeda | reverse complement strand
AATATTCAGGTGTTATGTAATCGTTTGACTGTTAGTGTATGCAGGTCTTAAAGTGAAGGAGGAGCTCATCTGGATCAGTAAGGCTGGACTGCTACAACAAGCGTTGGATTTGAGGTAGGATTGAACAACACTTGTTTTCTCATAGAATAATGTATGTTTAGAGAAGGATTGCTCTTGTTTGTTTTGTTTGTCACTAGAGAGTCTTAGACTCCTAGGGAGGTTAGGTTTGTCTGCAAAAATAACTCTTTCCACATGACACTTCTTCTTTCTCATATTTTTTTCACCGATCTATTGGCTTCCCCTAGTTGAAAGTAGAAGTAGATTATTTTCCTGTGCTATAGCAAATTGCATGAGCTTGTGAATATACAAGATTTTATACATGGTATCAGAGCTAAGGAAAGTATACTAAAGGAGGTTTTGAAGTTTTGAGTTTTGGGTTATAGGCCAAATTCAAATTTTCAATACATACTTCAGGATCAACATATGGCATTCTATGGTTTGTGGCTCAAATTTTATAACCTGGAGGGATATAATGGAGGTTGTGCTAGAGGATAATGGCTTGAAGGAATCATTGATCCAGAAATTAGTAAGCCAACAACATCAGATGCACATAATTTAGCCGAATGGAAGAAGTGTGCAGTGAAGGTGAGGCAGATAATCCTTAAGGGAGTTCGAGACCACATTTTCTCGAGTCTCCATGGAAAGGAAAATTCATATGCTATGTGGAAAACATTAAAGGACTTGTATTAGAACATCAACGACCAAAGAAAATTGGCACTGAAGGACAAACTTTGAAAAATAAAAATGGATAAAGGTGAGAGGACTCCAAAATACTTGACCAAGTTAACTTAGTTTCGTGATGAACTTGGAAGTGTTGGAATCATGGTTGCCAAGGATTATATGGTGATTCTTGCTCTTCTATGACTCCCAAAGTGTTGGAATAGTTATCAGGACTCTGTCAATGGTTGGGAGAAGCTACCACATTGGGAACAAATGTGGTCGGATTTCATGTAGGAGCAGATTAGGAGGAACACCAGGGATGGCTCTTCATCAAAGACTGGTGATGAAGAGAACTATGCCTTAGCAATTAAGGTGAAGAAGGCAAAAGGGAAAGATTTCCATTCCAAATCGGATTCTTATCATGGAGGTAAGAAGAAAGACATGACAAAGGTTAAGTGCTTTCATTGTCTTGAGCAGGGCCATTTTGCTACAAATTTTCCACTCAAGAAGTCCAAGAAGAAGTCCTCAAGAGGAGCGGTGGGTGAGGCTTTGGCCTCTCAATTCAAATTGGAATTTTCCCTCATTGCATGCATGGTGTCATCAATGATGTGAAGTGTATGGTACTTAGACAGTTTAGCTTCATTCCACATGACTAGCGATAAAGAGTTATTTAGTGACCTGGAGGAGAAAGATCTCCAGATGTGTATTGAGATGGGCGACAACGGGAACTACAGTGTCACGGGATTGGGCACGATTACTTTTTAGAGGGAGCATGGGGCTCCACTCACCTTGAAGAATGTTATGTATGTGTCCAGGCTAAAGAAGAACATGTTATCCATTAACATGTTGGAGGATAGAGGCTATGATGTGATCTTCTCGAAAGGAAAGGCGTTCCTTCAACACATAGTCACATGTCAAGTAAAGAAGATAGGGATTCAGGTGAAGAATCTCTATAAGATGGAGGTAGAGGAGTGTGTTGATTTGAGAACTAAAGTAGAAAGGGTGAAGAACCAAGATGTTGGCGAGTTGTGGCATAGGAGATTGGGCCACTTGCATCATGGGGATTTGAAGATATTGCAACAAATTGATATCGGTTTTCCCAGAGGTACGCTTGAGCAAGTTGAGACATGCAAGGGGTGTAATTTGGGAAAATACACCAAGTCTTCCTTTCACGATAGAGACAGTCGAGCAGAGGATATTCTTGAGTGAGTTCATTCATACGTGTGGACCTAATCCGTAAACTTTCATTGATATTCCATTGGACAGTTCGTCACAACGGATCTGATAATATTATATTAAAAATACAATATTCTACATTATTATAGTTTTATTTATTTTCGAGATCTGTAAAATTAATTGTAATTAGTGCATGCATGTAAAATTAAATCAAGTAGAAAAGTAGAGAACGAAAAAATAAGCTCACGCACACATAATACACAAGATATTCTCTCTGGGAAACCCTTTCGGGAGAAAAACCAACTGGAAGGTGAAATCGCTTCACTCTCTTTCTCTGTGTGGAAATATGGTTTCAGATACAAAGAAGTAATGTTTATGGCCCATGGGCTACTATAGTACACAAATACTCTCTGTGTGCTCTACCTCCTATCTCTCTTGGCTATCTTTGCTCAACTATGGAACAAAATTCTCTCGAAAGAATGGAATGCATCTTCCTCCTAGTGGCCTGGTTATAACACATCTTGATAGCCTACTAGTGATTAAGTTTGACTACATCAATCCTTAACTAGAGTTAAAAAATAGACTCTTCTAGTGTCTCTTACATCACAAGCACGTGGCTAGCCCATTTTTCATGAATAATGGGGGCTGACGTGGTATCCTCCCAAACTATAGGTGTGAAAACAAGAAGGTCAATTTTTGAGTGCCATAACGTTTGCATACGGACTCTGATTGGCATGATTTATGCATCGTTGGAAATATCTCTATGCATAGAATAGAATGAAAACTTTTGGGACTTAAGCGACAAATTTTTAGCCCCAAAAAATGTAGTTTTATTCATCAAAATTCTCCTCGAGGGTTTCAGTCCCTGTTTCACTAAACTAGGTGATATGTCCCATCGGTAAAAAATGGTCCCGTGAGATGATTCCTCCACTTTTTCCACTGCAAATGCATCGAGATAGATGAAAAGCAATATAATGATCCAATTCATATCACACCTCCCCATTTTGGGAGGCTTTTGGTAGCAATAATATTTTACTGAATGAGGTGAGGAAATTTTTCCTCCACCTTCTCTTTGGTGTACCATTTACCTTGGGCTAGAAGTTGTCCCTTCAACCTAGTCTTCCAAAAGGTCTTGTTTCCCTTATCTTGTAGTTTTGGACCTCTTCTGCAAAATTGTATCTTTTGCCAACTCCATCTGAGCATCTAGTGCCAAATTCTCCACACAAGGTAGGACTTTTTCCTCCTCCTGATATAGCATGGAAGGCTCAAAGAGTTTCAAATTCTCTACATTTACAACTAAGTAGATGTGCATATATGGTGGTAAAATGTGTCGATAAGCATTATCACCCAACTTTTCCAGTATCTCAAAGGGACAATACCTTAGAGCCTTGATTTTCTTAGTAGGTCCCTACAACCTCTCCTTGTTCAACTGTAGCCATACTCTATCTCCCACATTCAATGATTTCTTTGTTCTGTGCTTATCATGCCTAGTCTTATAATTCACCTGTGCCTTATGTACTGTTTCCTCTACCTATAGATAGATCTGCTTGATCTTCTCTATAAATTTCTTAGCCCTCAAAGAATCTCTTGTAATTTTCTCCTTCACTCTTGCTGCCCATATGCAATATCCAAAGGTGAAGGTGGAAAATATCCAAAACAAGTTTCAAATGGGGACTTTCCCGTAGAAGTATTAACCGCTTTGTTATAAGAATGTTGTATATATACTAGATTTCACCCCAGGTCTTTGGATGATTCTTGTTGTAATTCGTCAGAAGATGAACCAAAGTCCTGTTGAATACTTTTTTCTGCCCATCTCTTTGTCGATGGAATGTTGTAGATCTCTTCAAATTTGTGTCCATCTTCTCCTGCAATCTAGTCCAGAATGCACTGAGAAATATTGTATCCTAGTCTAAAATTATGCTCCTTGGTATCCCAAAGTGCACCCAGACCTGTCCAAAGAACAAGTTTGATGCTTCTTGTCCACTAATGGTCCTTTTACATGGCATCAGAATGTACATCTTGATAAGCCTATCAACTACCACAAATAGGTAGTCATCTTCCTTCTTGGTTGTTGGTAAACCTCCCACAAAGTCCATGAAAATTCTTTCCCAAGGACGAGTAGGTACAGGTAAGGAATGATACAGCCCTAGTTTCCTATTACTAGGCTTGCTGGTACAAAAAAAAATGCATCCTCTTATGAACTTGGCTACTTGTTCTTGCATCTTGGGCCAATATGCATAACTCTACAAGTTAGCCATGGTCTTCCTTATACCAAAGTGCCCTGTAGCCTTGGAGGTGTGAGCCTCTCTAATCAACTGCAAACTCTCACCTTTAGGAACACATAGCTTATCCAACCTGTAGAGTAACCCATCTTGGAGATGGTAGTCAACGATGTTGTCACCATCGAGCGCATGACTTTGACTTTGCAATTGTTGATACACCTTCTTAACGTCCTCATCTTCTAAATATGCATCTTTGTGTGCATCAAGGGTGAATGGGTCCATGTGGATAAGAGTCCCCAAAGATGTAATCTTTGGCGTGGGTGTTCTTGAAATCATATCAACCAACTTGTTTGTGTTTCCCTTCTTATACTTGATCACCAAAATAAATTGTTGTAAAAACCCCATCCACTTTTAATGTCTGCTCTGTTGTAGCTTAATCTGGGCCTGCAGGTACTGTAACGGTTGGTCATCCATGTGGATTATTTTCTCCTTTCCCATTAAATAGTGCTTCCACTTCTTCACAACTTGCACCATGGCATAGATCTCCTTATCGTAGGTAGGTTAGTTAAGAACTTCCTCATGAAATACTTCAGAACGGGAGAAAATGGGCCTTCCTCCCTGCATCAAGACAACTCCCATAGCAAACCCACTTGCATTCATCTCCACTTCAAAAGTATGTTACAAGTTTCGTAATTATATAACTGGTGCTTCACTGATCTGCTTCTTTAGCTCATCAAAAGCCTTATGCTGCTTTTTTCCCCACTGGAAACTCTTGCCACTTGTTGTTATCGTGTGGAGTTGTGCTACTACCACTGAAAACAAGGGTATGAATTTCGTAAAGTACTATGCTACTCCAATGAAACTCCTAACCTCAGTAAAATTAGTAGGCACTGACCATTTCATGATGGCCTCCATCTTGGAAGGATCTATGTTCAATTCTCCTCCACCAATCACATATCCCAAATACACTAAGGACTTCTACGCAAAATCGCACTTCTTGAGATTTGTTAGCAGCTGGTGCTTCTTCAATGTTTCTAGAACCTACATCAAACGTGAAATATTCTCCTCTCAAGTAGCACTATATACCAATATATCATCGAAATAGACAATAACAAATGAATCTATAAAAGGATTTAGTACATCATTCATTAATCTCATAAATGTAGCTGGTGCATTACATAGGCCAAATGGCATAACTAACCACTCATACAAACCTTGCCTAGTTTTGAAGGCAATCTTCTATGTATTTTTTTCTTTGAGTCGAACTTTGTGATATGAAGACTTCAAGTCTAGCTTGGTCAAATACTTTTCTTGTTGCAGTTGATTTAGAAGATCGTCTATCTTGGGCAGGTAGTATCTATACTTGAGAATTATTTTATTCAACGTCCTGTAGTCTATACATATCTACCAAGTCTCATCCTTCTTTGGCACAATGATGATGGTTGACCCACATGGTGATGTACTCGATCGAATGACACCCTGTTCTAGCAGCTACTGCAATTTTTTCTTCACCTCACTTACTTCTATAACAAGTTGTCTATACAACCCAATATTTGGAAATGGGGGTTTTGGCAATAGCTCAATCCCATGCTACACTTCTCTCTTAGGGGGTAGCCCTTTAGGATCTCAGAACACGTCCTTGTATGCCTGTAACAACCCCTCCAATTGTATTTTTTATTTCTTAGTACACCCTTGTAGGGATTCCTTGCCTCTTATGAACATCTACAAAATGATTTTCTCTTAAAAACAATAAAACATACTTCTTGTTGGAATTGATTAATTTCTTAGCTTGGTTAGCACTTACCAGTGAAATATTTGACTTGCCTTTGTACGCGTTGATGATGAATGATTTTCCATCCTTGATGAGATGATACTGGTTAGCGCTCCTCATGAATATTGCATCAGGCATGTACATGTATGTACTCCCAAACACGACTCCACATGCATCAAGGGGAACCACATCCAGATCTACTTCATCAATAAATTCAACACTAATAGTAAATCTAATTTTACATTGTTTTGTTACCTTTAGCTATGGATCCTTATGTACCCATACCACTGGATATGGGTTTGGATGATCACAAACTTCTAGCAGCTACTGCAGTTGTTTCTTCACCTCACTTACTTCTATAACAGGTTGTTTGTACAGCCCAATATTTGGAAATGGGGGGTTTTGCAATAGCTTGATCTTATGCTCCACTTCTCTCTTAGGGGGTAACCCTTTAGGATCTCAGAACATGTCCTTGTATGCCTGTAACAACCCCTCTAATTGTCTTTTTTATTTCGTAGTACACCCCTGTAGGGATGCCTTGCCTCTTATTGACATCTACAAAATGATTTTCTCTTAAAAACAATAAAACATATTTCTTGTTGGAATTGATCAATTTCTTAGCTTGGTTAGCACTTACCAGTGAAATATTCGACTTTCCTTTGTGCGCGTTGATGATGAATGATTTTCCATCATTGATGAGACAACACTGGTTAGCTATCCTCATGAATATTTCATCACACATGTACATGTATGGAATCCCAAACATGACTCCACATGCATCAAGGGGAACCACATCCAGATCTACTTCATCAATAATTTCAACACTAACAGTAAATCTAATTTTACACTGTTTTGTTACCTTTAGCTCTGGATCCTTATGTACCCATCCCACTGGATATGAGTTTGGATGATCACAAACTTCTAGCCCCAACTTCTTGACCAGATATACTATAATGAGATTTGTTGTGATCCAAAGTCAAATAGAGCATCAATATTCGTCTTCTTGACTTGTGTCTTTACATGGAAGAGTTTGGTCATTTCTTTCTCTTCCTATTGATGAAGGCTACTTAGATTCACCTCCTTCTGCATTGACATACATAACATATTCTCATACACGTCTGAGCTTATTTCAACTTAGTTGTTCGAATAAGTGGCCATGAGATTCTTATTCTTATTATCTTTCTTCTTGTTCTCCAGGTTTAGCTCTAGATGAAACTTCCAACACTTCTCCTTTGTATGACCATTAATGTTGCAGTGGTTTCTAGTATCTTTTCAATGGTGTGTTGTGGTTGTCGTATCTTTATATTTTCCCCCTTTTTGCTTCTTCTTCCCTTCCTTATAAGTGTCTTGTTGCTCCTTTCTCTTCAATCCACTTGATTGCGCTCTTTTTAGGCCTATGTTCTTGAGGTAAAGTGCCTGTACACAAGCCTCATCCATCGTTTTGGGCTTGAACAACATCACTTTCTCATGCAGATGGCAGTGCAGACCCCCCAATTTCGTGAGGATTACATCTGGGTTCTTTAGAGAGATACGCAACATTACAACCATCTTTCTAAATTCTGTGGTGTACTCTTGCATGCTTTGGCTCATCTTTTGCCTAAAGTAATGCCACTGGATCCAATGGTATTCCACATACCCAATGGGATAAAACTATGAATTAATGAGGGTTTTGAAATCCTCCCAATCAGTCACTAAAGGTTCTCCCTCCAACCTTAGGGTTTTTGTGTGCCTCTCCCACCAAGTCAGTGCATGGCCCTCCAATTTCAATCACACAAATGAGATCTTCTGCCCTTCCTCGATCTGATGAACACTGAAATAAACTTATAGTTGTTGATATTTCTGTGGCATGGATTGATATTGACTTTTTCTTCCACTTTAAACAGGGATTGGTTCACGACACTTGAATTGGGTTGTTCTTTTCCTGGTTCATTCTTCGGCTGGTTATATGTGTCTTCCTAATCTCTAGATCCCCATTCTGATTTGTCCTCTGCATTCGAACATCCTTCTTCTCCAAACATCCCTATATTATTCCTTACGGAAAATATGAGGAGGTTTACATTATGTTCTATATCCACGACTTGTTCTTCGAGCCGCGAAAACCTCACCTATGTAGGATCACAAGGTTGGTTTACAAATTTGTCACCCATGATTAGGGTCTTACGATTTTCGACCTCGCTGATCTAGATCCCTATAATCTCCACAAAATACCAAAAGAAACCTGCTCTAATTCCAAATTATCCATAAACTTCCATGGATATTCTATTGGACAATTTGTCACAATAGATCTAATAATATTATATTAAAAATATGGGATTCTACACTATTACAGTTTTATTTAATTTCTAGATATGTAAAATTAACTGTGATTAGTGCATGCATGTAAAATTAAATCAAGCAGAAAAATAGAGAATGAAAAAATAAACTCACACACTCATAATACACAAGATATGCTCTCTAGGAAACCCTTTCAAGAGAAAAATTAGCTGGAAGGTGAGGCCACTTCGTTCTCTTTCTTTGTCTGGAAATATGGTTGTAGATCCAAAAAAGTAATGTATGTGGCCCATGGGATGCAACAATGCAAAGATACTCTCTATGTTCTCTACCTCCTATCTCTCCTGGCTATGTTTTCTCAACTATGGAACAAAATTCTCTCGAAAGAATGGAATGCCTCTTCCTCCTAGTGGGCCGATTATGACACAACTCGATAGCCTACAAGTGTTTATGTTTGACTACATCAACTGTTAACTAGAGTTACAAAATAGAACCTTCTAGAGTCTCTTACATCACAAACACATGGCTAACCTGTTTTCCATGAATAATGGGGGCTAAAGCGGAATCCTATCGAACTATAGGTGTGAAAACAGGAAGGTCAACTTGTGAGTGAGATAAATTTTTCATGCGGATTCTAATTGATGCAATTCTTGCATCATTGGAAATATCTTTGAGTGTATAATAACATGAAAAGGTGTTATGCGTAAGTGACAAATTTTTACCCTGAAAAAACGTCATTTTATGCCTCAAAATGCTCCCAGAAGGTATGAGACCTTGTTTCGCCAAACTAGGTCCCGCTGGTAAAAACGGTCCCATGAGCTAATTCCTCCACTTTTTCCACTCCAAATGCATTGAGATGGATGAAAAAAATATAATGAACCAATTCAGATCAGGACCATTCTCGACAAAATTTATTGCCAAACACAGGTATTATCTATATTTGTTGATGATTATTCTCATAAATGTTGGATATCTTTCATGCAAAAAAATGATCAAACTTTCACAAAGTTTTGTGAGTTTAAATCATTGGTGGAGAAAGAGTCGGGAAATAAGGTTAGATATCTATGGAGTGATAACGGTGGTGATTATTTCTCAAATGATTTTAAGAACTTATGTACATTAGAAGGGTTTAAACGGGAGTTGACGACAACCCATAACCCTCAGCAAAATGGGGTAGCCAAGAGGAAGACCATAAGCATAGTAGGGGAAACAAGGGCGATGTTGCATGATCAAGGCTTACCACTACTCTTGTGGGTTGATGCATGCAACACAATGGTTTAGGTTCAGAGACGTAGCCCACATTGGATACTTGAGATGAGGACACTAGAGGAGCGTTATTCCAGTAAGAGGTCAGATGTTGGTCACATTAGGATTTTTGGGTCATCGGTATATTTCCATGTGACCAAAGATGCACAAAAGAAGCTTTAGCTGACAATAGAGTTGGGGATATTTTTGGGGTACATTGATACACCTCACAACTATTGAGTGTACTTTCCAACCAGCAAGATGACAATGGTTCACAGGGATGTCATATTCAATGAGGAGAAGGCCATGGCAAATTCGATGAGAAGAAGGCTATGACAAAGCATGTGTTGAGATACCTCAGGGGTACTTCTCAGTATGGATTATCTGAAAGATGGAGAGAGGGAGATGCAGATTCGGTAGGGAGTCCATCCGATTGGAAGAGCACATCAAGAGGGATCTTCAGTATTGGGTCAGCTGCAGTTTCTTGGTATAACAGGAAACAAAGATCAGTGGCACTCAGTTAGGTAGAGGCAGAGTACATGGCTACATGTCAAGCAGTATGTGAGGTCATATGGATAAGCAATATCTTGGTTGGTTTGTTTGGTCAGCAGATGGATCCAACTATGATTTACTGTGATAATCAGAGTTGTATCAAACTATTTAAAAATCTAGTTCATGATCGGTCCAAGCATATTGATATCTGATATCATCATCTCAGAGATTGTGTATCGAGGTAGATTATGTTGTTATATTATATTCCCACGAAGGAGTAAGATGTTAACATTTTGACAAAGGCATTGTTAATATGTAAATTCGAGTTTCATAGAGATAGAATTGGGGTAGCTAATAGTCCTTTTCTTGTTGAGAGGGAGTGTTTAGAAATGGCAACAAGAAACTCCAGTTTAATTTGTCCTTGAATTAAACTTAGAATTAAAATTTAATTCTCATAGCAACTTGTAAATAGTTATTTAAGTTTAATCAACTTAATTAGCTTAGGAATTTCGAGTTGGAGGTCTTCCTGTAGGAGTTCAATATGAGTTTAAAATCAATTGGAAATTAGATCACTAAGTTTACTGAGTTAAGTTCAATTAAATTAGTTCTAAATTGTTTAAGGAACCAATAGAGAGTTAAAAGTCAGTTGGTGCACTAGTGCATCAACAAGTGTCACTCTAGTTAACTAAAGATTCCCTCATCAAAAACTCATGCATGTCGATTATGAGAAAAACCCAGTTGAGACTAGAGTGCAATGACAATATACTATCAATTTTATTATTTACTGGAGTGTAAATATCATGCATGCATCAAAGATTGATCCTATTTTTGGATGGCGTAGTTTTGGAAATGTGAATTCCCTTTAAATATGGGCTATTAATCACAGGAATTACACAAGAGATTAGGGGCTTGGAGAGCTACAAAATTGCCTAAGTGTTGACTAAGAGCTAGCTTGTGAGTTGAGAGAGTTGAGCATACTTGTGTAGAATTTTTCTAGTGAGAACAAGCTTTGTATCTTCACTCATATTTCTGAGATATGCAATACAGATAGTGGGGTTTTGAGCAGTGGATTTCCCCAGATACATCTTGTGTTATGTGACATTGATTTATATTCCTCTTGTTCATATTTTTTTCATCGATCGATTGACTTCCATTGGTTGAAAGTATAAGTAGATTCCTGTCCTGTGCTTTAGTAAATTGCACAAGCTTGTGAATCTACGAAATTTTCTACAATGTTTGATTTCACTTGTAGTTGAACTATTTTAGTTATTTTAGTGCTTATGAAATTGAGAATGTGCTGTAATGGTCACAATGACCATCACATCCTTCTAGACTATTCCACTAGATGTTAGATGGATCTTTCCTATTCATGTGTGTCATTGCTAGGGTGGTACTATTACCTCTCTCTTAGAGGCTTACTTTATTTTCCCTCCGCAGTAGAAGAACCTTGATACACCTACAACCAAACACTCACCAGGCACACTTACTTGATTTTTGCAAAGGCACATACATGCTTCTCTCTCTTGCTGACAGCTAAAGGCAAGGAAAATCTATAAGAACATATGGAAACCAGGCTGATATTCCGGATGGGGCTCCTATTCCAAACAATGTGAGATCTAATTGAGACTTCACATCAGGGAGACCCACTTGGTTGACGAATTTCCAAAACCTAATCAAGACACTCCCACATCCTGAGATGACTTAAAGGGGTCGGAGGTGTTACAACAACCCTACTCATTTTCATAAATATCTTGCATAAAATTTAAGGAAATAGAAAGATGTGTTTTTTCTCTTGTGTATGTGTTATGGACTACAAGCCTTTATGTATCTCCACACACTCTCACTGAATTCCACACATATATAGGATCTCATGCTCCAAGAAGTTCCATATAGCTCTCATTTATCACATAGATCACACTTCAGCGGACTCCAAACACTATGCCACGATATTACAATAGATTCCATGCAAAAATTCACATGGATTCACCCGATAATCTATTATCAATGCAATCACATAGACTTGATCCACACTACTCTAAGCATCTAACCTATGTGAACACAAATCTACATACAAGAAAAAATTAGGCAAAGTGGTTCACGTCTGACTCACAATTCTTGGACTATGATACTAGCATTCTCCAATGCTGCAACATATCCACAAATATAGAGATTTGCTTACAATTTTACAACCAATATTCTTTAAACAAATAAAACAATCTAATATAATTGCCAACTCTAATAATACATGGACAAACCATCACAAATACTATGAACAAACACATTGTTACAATCATCTTATAACAAACCATGTATTCTCTATTTCCTCAGGTCCTCACATGAGGGAGTCAAGCCCAAACCTATCGTGGTACCATATTTAGGATGATATACCTTATTGCACACATAATTCTCAATTCAACAATGTAATTGTATAATATAAATACACTGAGGACATACAATCCTTCACTTGAGAACTTATCTCAACCTTACACCAATCTAAACTAGAAAACTAGCTAGTTACAGAGAATCTCTCAAATTAAATAAGCCTCAACAAGCTCCTAGCTAATAAGAATAGACGACTCCTCATAAAAATTGTATCTATACATGTAATATGATCAATAATTCAATAATCATAATTGCACATATTAAGACAAGTCGCAATATGTCACAATCAAAATAAATATAAAATTAAATTTTAAGTAAATCATCTATTCAAAATAAATATAAAATTAAATTTTAAATAAA
>APFE031417044.1:183526-198563 GCA_000404065.3 Pinus taeda | reverse complement strand
TCTGATGATCAACAACTCTGATACCATGTAGAAATTTTGAATAATAAACACATATTCAATGGAGATTATCTTGATCATGTACTATTGCGGAATACATACACAATACATAAGCTCCTTTACGTTGATCATCAATATAGCAGCATCAATAACAATAAAACATCAAGAGCATGCACACATTAACACAGTATGTAACCCGGGGAAAGCTTACAACTGAAAACCCCACACTCTCTGTATATTAATGATTGAGAACATGTAACATTACAATATTCAATACTTCTCACAAGTATCCAGCACTATCTCCACCTGTTACACACAATACAGCTCAGATCTGATCTCCAAATCTTTTCCACTACTTGCCTGCCTCCACTGCTCAATACCTGCTCAAGAATGGATGAGAATGGTTGAACCAAACCCGTATTTACCTCAAAAGAATCACTCACACTGGGAATCACATGAGCAAAGGCTATAATCACTTGGTATTGGCCAATTCTCATTGGCATAACTCAATCCCATTGATTGTGAAAATCCTCATGCACAAATATAGTCACAATTGATAGCAATCTGATCCTCTAACACTTGTCCCTGCTGAACTGAACATGCACTGACATGCAACTAAGTTAACTGATGTATTCTTTAGTTGCATTATGAGTTAATGATTAGTTTAACAACTCATCATTAGTCTATTTGCAGTTAGACTAATTACAACTAGTTTAACCAAGTCAAACTGAACACAACTCCATCAACTCCACAATCAACTCCACCAAACTCAATTGATTGAGTTCTAATTGAAGTCATGCATGCAACAACTCAACTGAACCCACAAAGAAAGCTTATTTCCTTCTGACAGCTGCAGTGCCACATCTGTAGCCAAACTGAAGTGCTCAAGAGAATAAGATAAAATTTATAGTCTAAATTATTATAGCTAAAATATTGGACTGCTCTATATTAGACTTGACAGTGTCACCCGTTGTTGTCTAAAAATAGAAGTCCATCTATTTTTGCCAACTTGACCAATCATCCATAAACAGCATCCTGCAACTCATAGATATGATCCATATGTCTAAAAATAGACTTTGCGCCATAATTTGCCTGCGGGCCCACTTAGTGAAGGCGACTCTTTTCACTAAGCTCCATCATCTTGTTGCAATCTCAACAGAACTTAGCAAAAAAGGCAGTTTTCTGGGCAGCGCAGTGTAGATTGGTGCAGTGGTTGGAGCAGTCATCGGTTCAGCCATTTCTCACCTGGATTTGGTCATGCTTGTCCATTGAGACAAGCCCAAGTGCACCATCCTATTATCCATTGTATTTTTCCCTCAAAGAAGTAATAAAATGGCTCAGCAATTCCTTATTTATAGCATTTCCATGGGTGTTTAATGTGTATTTCGTTTTTATATTTTGTTGCACAGATTATATGCTTTATATCACTTGTATTCCTATTTAGGAACATTACAAATATTGTGTTGTGGCATCCAACTAATAATCTTGCACTCATACACAGTGAACGTTGTCTTTTTTGGCATCGATTCATACATCATATCGCCTCACCTCCACGTTGTCCATTATATAATGTCGGCATACCTCCCACCATGCTGCCTCCCCATACCACTCTCATTTTTATGAATGTGGTTTTAATATATCACTACATACCTGTACACTCGACTCATATGCACTCGCTTGTGGCTTCCACCATATCGCTTTGCCATACACCATAAATTTGCTCTCATTTTTTTAATTGTGAATGTGATATGCGGTTCTGTTAATATATGTGTTTTAATATAGTCTCATACCATAACCCGCATACCATATATGTGTTTTGTTAATAGCATAAACCCGCATACCATAAGTCATAATCGTATCCTCCTTCCCTAATATAATACCTCTGCTCCATATTTATATCATAATTGTAATTTTTTTTACAAAACTACCACTGGAAGTGCAATTTCTTACAGTATATTGGCAGTAGAAGTACATTTCTTTTACAGTACACACATTTAAAATGCATTCATTGATATCTATTGTTGGAGTAGTTCTCTCGGGAAAAGAGAACTATCCTGAATGGTCAAAGGAAGATAAAACACACTCTCATTTTCAAAGAGTTGTGGAAAGGAGTTTGTGTAGGAGGAGGAGATAATGAACCTGCAAAGCCCACCTCAGATAAGGAGATCGTCATTTGGGAAAACAAGAATAGCAAGGACTATGCCTTGATTGCAGCTTATGTAAATGAAGAGGTGAGTCGCCATATTTCACCATTTTCAAATGCTTTTGAAGACTTACAAAAGTTGAAGGAACTCTATGACTCACACTATGAACTTGAAGTTGTTCAATTGATGATTAAATTGTTCAGTCTTGAATTGAAAAATGATGATCCTCTTACTTTAGCATCAGAAGTAAGATCTATTATGCATGATATTAAAACCACTAATGTTCAACTAGACATTCCTCTTAGCTTTTGTCAAGGCATTACATCCCACTTACTCAAATTATCTCTAGTCATTGTAAGCAAGTGGAAACCCCAAGGAGATAACTGTTGACTCCCTTGTGAAGAAGTTTGCTGAGAGAGCGAAAGCTTTTGGGAAGAAGACAACTACTCAGTATTCTGAAGAAGTTGTGCATCTTTCACATAGAGAGAAGAATCATGCTCAAGATTCTCCTAGAGGAAGAGGTGGTCGAAGAGGTAGAGGAAGAAGAAATTTCAGAGGTGGGCAGGGGGGGCAAACACTCTCAAGGAGAAAAGTTTGATCTTCATTGCATATGTTGCAATAGAGATAGACATGATGCATCTACATGTAAGTTGCCTTGGGATAGAATTGAGCAGGAAATAAATCAAGCACAAGGTAAAACCAATGACAAAGAGAAAGGTAAAGCACCTAAATCCGCTCACTATGTTGTGGCACATTGCAATATTAGAATAACTGAAGACTTGTTTAATGCTTCACTTGCTTCTTGGAAAAATGATTGTTTGCTTGATTCAGGAGCAACTTGCCACATGAATTTTAGAAGAGATTTTTTTGAAGAGTTTACTGATAATGTTGATGGGGCAGTGTATTTTGCAAACAAATCAAAACTCAAGCCATCAGGGCTTGGCACAATTAGGCTCAAATTGCCTAGTCTTCCAGAGTTTCTTCTACATGATGTTTTATATCTCCTGCAGCTAAGAAGAAACTTGTTGTCCTTGGCCCACATCCGCCAACAAGGACACTCCATTCATATGTTTGATGGCAAGGTTGAGGTCAAAAAAGCATCTGATCGCTCACTTGTCATGACGGATATAGAAAAAGAAAGACTTTTGAAGCTACAAGGTACCTCTGCTCGTTCACAAAACTTTTCATACAATTCTCATTATGATGAAGGTACATTTCCATCAAGTCTTTTATGGCATGCTAGATTTGGACACTTGAACTATGACAGCGTTCACTTGTTGAAGAAAAATGGTGTTACTGGTTTGCCTACAATTCCTAGGTAACTTAAGCAATGTGATGATTGTATTCTAGGAAAGCATAGCAAACAGTATTTTCATGGTTCACATTCCAGAGCACATAGAAAACTTAAATTCATTCATTCATATTTATGTGGTCCAATGCTTGTTCCTTCTGCAAATGGAAATAAATATATGATGACATTTATTGATGACTACACTAGAATGTGTTGGGTTTATTTATTGAAGAACAAATCTGATGCTTTTCAAACATTCAAGAACTTTCATACATGGATTGAAAATGATACAGAATTTCATATTGCCTTTATTCGCACTGATAATGGAAAATAATACACTTCAAATGAATTTGAAAACTATCTTCGTCGGCATGGGATCAAACATCAAACAATTGTGCCTTACAATCCTCAACAGAACAAAGTAGCTGAAAGAATGAACAAGACAATCTTAAATATGATATGTTCCATGACGTTTTTCAAGAATGCAAAATTGATGTCTTGGGTTGATGCAGTTCTATGTGTTGTGTATGTAAAGAATAGATGTCAATCTAATGCTATTAGAAACAAGACTCCGTATGAAATGTGGTATGGCTACATTCCTTCGGTAAAGCATCTCAAGGTCTTTGGTTCCACTTTCTCTGTGCGGAAATTTCTGAATCTAACACATCAAAAATCCCTACTGCTATTTCTGGTTTATTATCTCCTACTTGTTCTTTACATTAACAAGTTATTTAATCATATAAACATTGAAATAAACACAATAGTCGCCTTCACAAATATACAAATCAGCAACTGAAATAAACTGAGACAACACAAGGGACACTATTATTTTTGTACAATCATCCCCAAAAAGACCCAATGTGGGAAAACCGGTGCAACGGATGAGGGTTTTATTATTATGCAATTTTTTAAATACAACTAGGGCACCAGAAATGGCTCACCTAACAGAGAATGCCCTCGGCAGTTGTACCTCTCTTTGGAGACAGATATTCCAGCTGATCAGCGACCGGATGATGAGCCCCACAATGACTTCAACTATTCCTCAGCTGGATAGCAAAAGCTGCTCCAAGATTCTCTCTGGAACTGCATCACCTTCTATGGCTCTAAGTGCCCCACGAAAACACCACAACGTAGCTCTTTCTGTCAAGCATCAGCTCTGCTAGCCTATGTGTTTGCCTGCGTCAGCTTCTCGACCTCCTACATCCTCAGCGTTGGCCCTCCAAGCTTCTGCGTCTTCTCTAGTTGCATCTATGTTGTCTCTCTGGCACTCTCTTTGCCTCTTTGTTGTGTATTCTCAGCCTTCTGCCGAACTGCCCCTCGCTGCAACAGATCACTAACTCGATTTCTCAACAAACCCTGCCCTAACAAATCGAATTGATTGATCAACTTGGTGTGTCTCTGACTAACCGGCAAGCCTCCTCTTATACTTTTCATGTTGACAATTCAACGGCCAAAATTCAGTCCCTAATCAACGGCTAAAATTAGATCTGGCTTGATCGTCGTTATTTAGAACTTTCTCACCCATATCATATTAGTACACATTAATATTTAATATTTTAATTTTCCTAAGTTTATACTTAGGAACCCCATTAAAAATATTAATTATTATAATATCTCTCCATCCAGGTGGAATTTCCCCAAACAATTTATGGGTCTTGGAAATCTCATGTACCTTAGCCTCTCCACCAATTTTTATGGCTAGAGCACATCCGATGCTACCAAAAATAAACACTCCCTCTTAGCGAGGAATGTGCTTTAGTAATGCTTCACTATGGAAACATCACACTGATCCTCCGCACCAGTACCTGTGTTGATGCTTGGCATGCTGTCTCACATCCTTTGCATTGCTGCTTCCTACACTATTGCCCATGACACTGCCACTGCCACTGCTACATCTGTACTGCAGCTCCTTCTCAACATGTTGCATCATGTTCCCATAGCACTACCACTTATAATTGTTGCACTACAACTCAGTTACCGAGAAGTAAGTAACTGATCTTCTCCCAAATACTGACATCCCGGTTAGACTGGAAGCCCTATGATGTTGAAGCTACCTTTGTTGCTACCCTGTGCTCCCTCTGCTGCTACTGCACTGCTGCAAACACCTATGTGCCTCTCGCACTGCTGCAACCTCCACTACGCTGCTACAGACTTCTGCACTCTAGCCCTGACTTGTCGCTCCATCACACCTTGCTCCACCCGACCCCTGTCATCATGCTACTGTCGTTAAGGGCCCCCGTAGCCAGATGTGATCGATGAGTTTGGGTACCTCAAAGATCCTGCCCTTAGCATGCAGTCCTCCTGACTACAACTCGATGTCACCTCACCTCTTCTCTGGAGGTACATGAACACTCATGGCACAATCATCATCAGCCTTGACCTCTTTCTCCGCCTTAACAGGAGCTGCCTTTGAATCAAAAGCTTCTCCCTTGCCTTTCTTCCTAGGACACTAGGATGCATAATGACCCAACTCCCCACAATTGAAGGACTTTACCTTGGAGATATCCTTTTTCTTTCTCTTCCCTTGTTGTCCCGCAGATGCTAGAGCCGCATCCTCCTCCTCTTTCTTGACTAGAAATCCCTTACCACTCCTCCACGCCTTGGTCATCCTCCTAATCTCTTCTTGTCGAAGAGTTTCCCACATCTCCTCCCAACCGGGAAGAGTAGCCCTGCCCAAAATGTCTCCCACTCCTCGGAGATTGCTTTCAGCGCAGTCCTGACCATGAACTTAGGATCCAATGTAGACACCATGGAAGTAAGTTGGTCGTGAATCTCTTGCAACCTGAGAAGGAATGGATCTATCTACTCCCCCTTCTGCATCTGATATGACCTCAGTTGATTCTCCAGTAGCGTCTTCCATTGCACGAAAGAGCCCTAGTATAAGGTGGTCAAGGTGTCCCACATATCCTTTGTTGTGTTCTTCTCAGCAATATGTGGCATGACATCATCTTTGACCCCGTCGAAGATCATGCACTTCGCCCTTGCCTGGGCCTCCTCATACCTCTCATTTTCAGCTAGATCAACTACAATAGCCACTACTTTCAAGACATAGTCCTTGATGCGATGTCTATCCATGACAAAATTGGAAGCCTCGTCCAATCTGTCTTGATCCCTCAGTCCATTGACTGCCATTTCTGCTCTTCTCTGCTAGACTCCCTCTGAGTCTCGACTTCCCTCCTGGAAATCCTCCTACCAACTGTTGAACCACCCCTCTCCAATCCTCCTTTGCAACTACAACTCGGATCTAGATTTCTTGCCTAGAAAATCCGTCGAGGTAGTGCTCCCCTCTACCTTGATTTTGTCTCCTTAGACATTGTTCTACACCGACAGAAATAATGTCCTATTAGCTCCTCAAATCACAATCTACACACAGCTCCCCAAGCCCCGGCAACTAAAGAAACTGAGCCCCTCTGGCTCTGCACAATCCCAGCAAAGGTTGAATCTGCTCCTCTGGCCAACTGCGTCAGTCCTACCTCGCTGAGTAGGATGACGTGGCTCTTCGTGAACCTCTTCTGCCTCTCTCTACCTCTACGTTGGCCCTTCCCTTGGCTCGAGATGATGACGCAAGCTCTACATCACTTCTTCTCTTGTTGCTTCTGCTCTAAAACAACGTTGTCTCTCGGGACAGTTGCTTCTGCTGCAAATTTTCATATTTATGCTGGTGTCTTCAGTCCTCCTATGCTCTGCAATCGTTGTGATACCATGTGGAAATTTCTAAATCTAACACATCAAAAATCCCTACTACTATTTCTAGTTTATTATCTCCTACTTGTTCTTTACATTAACAAGTTATTTAATCATATAAACATCGAAATAAACAAAATAGCAGCCTTCACAAATATACAGATCAACAACTGAAATAAACTGAGACAACACAAGGGACACCGTTATTTTTGGACAATCATCCCTGGAAAAACCCAATGCGGGAAAATCGGTGCAGCAGATGAAAGTTTTATTATTATGCAGTTTTCTAAATACAACTAGGGTGCCAGAAATGGCTCACCCAATAGAGAATGCCCTTGGCAGTAGTACCTCTCTTCGAAGATAGATATTCCGATTGATCAGCAACCAGATGATGAGCCCCACATTGACTTCGATTGTTCCTTCGCTAGACAACGAAAGATGCTCCAAGCTTCTCTCTAGAACTGGGTCACCCTCCAGGGACTTTGTCACCCTCTATGGCTCTATGTCTGCCTCTCAACTCTCATTCTACCCCACGAAAACACCACAGCGCAGCTCTTTTTGCCCAGCGTCAGCTCTGCTGCCTCTGCATCTGCTTGCATCAGCTTCTCGGCCTCCTGCATCCTCAGCGCTGGCCCTCCAAGCCTTTGCGTCAGCTCTGGCTTCCTCTGCGTCATCCCAGGCTGCCTCTGTGTTGTCTCTCTGACACTCTCTTTGCCTCCCTGTTATGTATTCTTCGGCCTTCTGTCGAACTACCCCACTCCAACAGATCACTAACTCGATTTCTCAGCAAACCCTGCCCCAAAAAATCGAATTGACTAATCAACTTGGTGTGTCTCCAACTGACCCTCAAGCCTCCTCTTATAATTTTCCTGTTAACGATTCAACGACCGAGATTAAGTCCCTAATCAACGGCTAAGATTATATCTGGCTTGATCCTCGTTATTTAGAACTTTATCACCCATATTATATTAATATACATTAATATTTTAATTTTCCTAAGTTTATACTTAGGATCCCCATCAAAATATTAATTATTTTAATATCTCTCCATCCGGGTGGAATTTTCCCAAACGATTTCTGGGTCTTGGAGATCTCATGTGTCTTAGCCTCTCCGCCAATTTTCATGGCTAGAGCACATCCGATGCTACCAAAAATCAACATTGTGCCTTATACCAAAGGAACAGAGAAACAAACTTGGTGCAAAGAGTCGTAAGTGTATCTTCTTGGGGTATTCAAATACCTCCAAAGTATATTGTCTCTATGATGAAGTTAATAAGAAGTTTGTTGTATCTAGAGATGTAATATTTCTTGAATCTTCCAAAGTTGACAATGTTGTTGAGCAACAACTTAATCGATTGGATAGATTCGTACATGCAAAATTGTTTCGAGAATTTGATAATCAGATTCCATATCTTGAAGGGGGGATTCCTATACTAGATCAATCTGTTGAATCTTATTCTGAAACACTCTCTCCCCCACATGAAGCTTCAGCCACTGATGATAGTTTGAGTGATGTGATTGACAAAATTGGGAGACTCAATCTTGACTTAGCCCCAACTCTATCAACTAAGCAGCCTGGGCTATTTCAGACAGGTCCTCCAAAATGGCCGACAAAAACACTTGAAAGTATTCATCCTGATGAGGTTGGAAAGACAGGAACAAGAAATTTAATCAGGAAAAATGGAGGTGATGTAGACGATTTTGATTCACTTGTTGATATGGATGTTTTTATGCTTGTGAATTGAATTTGTCTACAGATTTTGAACCAGCTTCCTTCAAAGAAGTCGCTTCTCATGATGAATGGAAAGAAGCGATGTAAAAGGAGTATGATGCCTTGATAAAGAATGGCACTTGGAAGTTGGTTGGTTCTCCATTGGGAATCAAACCAATTGGCTGCAAGTGGGTCTACAAGAACAAGTATAAAGTCGATGGCTCACTTGACAAGCACAAAGCCAGGCTGGTGGCAAAAGGTTTTGCACAAAAGGAAGGGGTCAATTATGAGTAGACATTTTCCCCCACAACAAAATGGGCTACCATCCAGACACTCTTTGGCTTGGCAGCTCAGAACGGTTGGAAAATCCATCAAATGGATGTAAAAACTGCTTTCTTGAATGGAGATCTGAAAGAGAATGTTTTTATGTCCCAGCCAGAAGGATTTGTTGTGAATGACCAAGAACACAAAGTATGCAAGCATGTGAAATCTTTGTATGGCCTCAAGCAAGCACCGCGAGCCTGGTATGAAAAGTTAACTAAGCATCTTCTAAAATTCAACTTCAAACATTATGGTCTTGATGATGCAACTTTGTTTGTCAAGAAAGTTGGCAAAACAGTGCTATGTCTTATGGTGTATGTAGATGATCTTTTGATAACATGGAACAATGAGAGCTACATTGCATCCATAAAGAAGAAATTGATGAAAGGTTTTGAAATGACTGACTTGGGCTATGCTCACTACTATCTTGGTATTGAAGTAACTCAATATCCTAAGTCTATATTCCTCTCTTAGAGGTACATTGGAGATCTGTTGAACAAGTTTGGCATGGTTGAGTGAAATCCTTTGACTACTCCAATGGAATAGAACTTGAAGCTCACATCCATTGAAGGAAAAGAATTTGAGGATGCAACAAAGTATAAACAGCATGTAGGAAGTCTCAACTACCTGACTATTACCAGACCGGACATTTCATTTGTTGTTGGAATCCTCTCCAGGTTTATACAAAAGCCTTGTGAGGGACATTGGTCTGCTGCAAAAGGAATTCTAAAGTACTTGAAGGGAACTCAAGACTTTGGACTCAAGTATACACAGGTGGGCGACTTTAGCTTGGTTGGATACTCTGATTCAGACTTCGATGGAGACAAAGAAACTAGGGTATCTACTTCAGGTTACGCTATGAGTCTTGGATCAGGAACTGTCACTTGCATATCACGCAAACAATCAGTTCCAGCAAATTCCACAACAAAGGCAGAATATGTGGCAGCAGCTAAAGCAACAAAGGAAATTGTGTGACTCGCGAAAATTCTGGAAGATTTGCAGGTGAAACAAGTGCATTCAACTCTACTCATGATTGACAACACCTTTGTAATAAAGTTGGCCGAGAATCCAAAGTTCCATGACCGAACAAAGCACATCAATACAAAATATTGTCTGATTCGACATCATTTCGAGGCCAAGACAATCCATTTACGTCATTGTTCCACTAATGAGCAAATTGCAGACATCTTGACCAAAGCGCTTGGAAGAGAAAAATTTGAAAGGTTCAAAACGATGCTTGAACTCACCAACATCCCTTCAAATTAAGGGGTGGAATGTTGACACCTAATCATTGGAATTGGGTGAATGTATGTAAATGATGTAAATAGTAAATAATGGAGAATAGGAATATGAGAGACACTGGGAAGTGAAGCCCAAGAGTCTCTCCCTCTTTGTATATATCCATGAGCAATCTTAATGCAAAGACATAATTCGCATTGTGGAGTTACCTCCTGGCCTGACAGTGGGCATTCTAGGTAAGCATTTCAGTGGATCTGAGCTTAGACAAATCTGGAGCAATCCAAGGCTAAAGGAAGGAGAAATCTCAAGGCATGAAGAGTAGTGATCAAGGTTGAAATACAAAGCATTTTTTTTATCTTAAACAGTGAATCGAAATCCTTGTTGAAGTAAAAGTTGTTTTGGTTATGTTTGTTATTCTTCTTGTTGTGATTCATTGGGTTTGAGGCTAAGTTATAGAGCCTAATCTAAGGCTCATCCGAGGTGATTTGCATGGCCATTTACAGTGTGAAATTTGCACTTGTATTGACCGCAAGCTTGGCCTTTATCTCAAAAAGAATTCAACCATTGTCTGAGGCAAATTTGGGCCCTTTCTGAGGCATTCCAAAGTATACCCAAGCTATGTTTTGAAGATTGTGTTAGTTTTTGTAGCATCAGAAGTGTTCTAGTCTTCAAACTTTGTGGAAGGGCTAAAACATAGGACTTCTCCATAACCTAGAAATCATTTCTGGAAATTCCACCTAGAAGTGTCTCAATTATATTATTAGCCTATTTTTAATTATTTCCTAAGTCTACCCCGGATGCGGGTGCCAACTAGCCGGAATAAGATGATGGGACGGGGGTATCACGGCAGCCACATGCCAACCATGCGCAGAGGCGACCTGGAAGGCGGTGGCGCAGGACATCCCCGGAAGGTGAATTTAATAGCTATGGGACGGCAGACTGAGCGCATTAACGCTCCGACTTCATCCGACTGCGCGGCACAGTTAGGCTCTGTTACAAATTTGATTGCCTCTTTAATGGCAGGCGACCTCCAAGGGAGAGCATGGAGCCCTATAAACAGAGGCAGCCTTGGCATCACTGTCCTCACTTGGCCAGGGTCTAGGTGATCCGGATTTAAACAGGAACGCAACAAATTACAGAGATAACCATATACACAAATATGCAGCGGAAATAATACTTCATTTCATTAATGGAAAATACTGAAATATGCTTACAATCAGAAATGGAAATAAACTAGCTAGGGCGATGGTAGCTTATCTCTGAGAAGAGATGTGTTGGATACATGCCTCTGAACTGACTTACAATGAGGCTCGAAGGCCTATTTATTGTTGAGAAACAATGAAAAACCCTTAACATTCCAAAACCTAACCCTAGGAGATGAAACGCCAAACTGTGGGGCCCGTTTGGGGGTAAGTTGGTACATCAACTTCCCGGGGTCGTAACTTTAGCATATGATCTCCGTTTGACGCGTACAATAGCTCATTAGAAAGATCTATTCAAGCATTATCATTGTTGGAACAGGCAACACGGGTCCATGTTCCATGGACCCGTGTTGCCCTCGGATTCCCTAAAAAACGTCGTTTAGGGCCTCAAAACGGCTCCAGAAGTTCAGGACCCGAAAAACTGCTAAAAATAGTAAGTTGTGCTGCAATTAAGGAAACTGAAAATGCTGAGAAAGACAATGGTGGGGGTCCAGGTGGACTTGGCAGGTGGCCACCAATATCCATCTGGATCAGCAGAGCACAAGAAAGATCAGGTGTGGATCTGTGCAGTTTAGACACATAAGAGCTGCAGATATCTGCAGGTGTATATTGGTGAAGTTGCAGACTTTTCTTGAAGTATTTGTTGGCTGCCTTTTATCTATTTGCTGCAGAGTTTTGGGTTTAGATTACTGGTATTGCCTTTCTATTTACAACATTCTCATAAGTTGGGTGATTCATTGGTTGATTGTATAAGGAGTTTGGTTGATTCACATGTACTTGATGATTATTTGATGTTCTTGGATCCAGTCTGAAAATTAATGAAACGTGGTCCTTAAAGAAGTAAAAGAGAAAAGGGGGTTGTAGCTCCCTTCCAGGAGAGACTGGAAAACGAGAGAGGGTTGTAGCTCTCTGCAGGTTGCAGCTTGTGTATTGGTAAAGGACTGCACTAGTACAAAATCATTGTAAAAGAAGTTTCTAATTGAAAGAAGATAGAGACATATTGCAACAGGTGGTTTTCACCCACGTTGGGTTTCCACCTTATATCTGGTGTTCCTTGGTGTGATTATCTGTTTTTCTTGTTCTCTTGCTTCATTATTATATGGTACTTCTGATAACAAAACTAATGATCAATATCTGAAGAATTAATTAAAGATAATAAATCAGAAGATATATTAAAAGAATTTGATAATGACTGATTCCCCCCCCCCCCCTCCCCTCTTAGTATTATTTGCAACAATTGGTATCAGAGTAGGTCCTTCTGAAGAAGCTTGTCACTTGAAGGAAGTTCTATCATTATGAGCAACTACGAGAGGGAAGCATCAATCAGGCCACTAATTTTTGATGGGAAAAACTTCATATATTGGAAGGTAAGAGTTATTACCTATCTTCAATCTCTTGGTACAGAAGTTTGGGATATCATAGACACAGGGTATGCTTTTCCATCAGCCACTCCTATAGATTCGGCTGAGAAAAGGAAATATGAAACAAATGCAAAGGCGTTCAATACTCTTCTAGGATGTCTATCTCAATCAGAATTCGTGAAGGTTATGCAGTTTAAATCCGCAAAGGAAATAGGGGACAAGATAGTTCTGAGCTATGAAGGAGATGATCAAGTAAAGCGAGAAAAACTTCAAACCCTCAGAATTCAGTATGAAAATCTCAGAATGTACAATGATGAAAGTGTGGCTAACTATTTTCTTTGTGTAGATGAGATTGTTAATTGTATGAGAAATTTGGGTGAAGAAATAAAAGAGGCTGTTGTGGTTGAAAAAGTTCTAAGATCTTTGTCCCTAGGTTTGAATCTAAAGTTTCTGCAATAGAAGAAAAAGAGAATCTACAAAACCTTAAAATGTCACAGCTGCACGGAATTCTAACTGCTTATGAAATGAGGAAAGGAGGTCCATCAGACAGGAGAGAAGTTTCCTTCAAGGTGTCAGGCAAAGGAGAGTACTATGAGTCAGGGCACGTGTCAGAAGAAGAAGAAGAATCAAATTTTGTCAGAAATCTTCAACGGGGTACTGGAAGATTCAAAGGTAAGTTACCTTTCAAATGTTTGGCTTGTGGAAGAGTAGGTCACTATGCTGCCAAATGTCCTCATAAGATTGACAAGGGGAAGGAACCTGTTAGATGGAACAAGAAACAAAATGCAAATAAGAAAAGCTATTACACTCATGAAGACAGTGATGGTCTATCAAATAATGATGAAGATGAACGAGGTAATAACTATAAACTTTTAATGGTTTTTGAAGATGATGATTACATGGATGCTATAGATGTGGATGGCTTTTATGAAGAGATTTCTAGACTCAAGGCATGTTTAGAAGAAAAGAAGGTGATCATTGATACTCTGCAACTTCAAATTGATGAAAAAGAAAAATTCCTTGAGAAGTTAGAATGTGAAATTGTTGGTCTTAGAAAATAAATTGAGAAAACAAAGGCTCTTAATCTGAAATTTGTTAAAGGATCTGGAACTCTGGATGAGATTATCAATGTACAACATTCTCCACTAATCAAGACAGGTCTAGGGTATAATGGGGAAACATCTCAAGCATCCACCTCAAAGAGTTATCTTGATGAAGCAAGGAAGAATGAGCAAAAGCCCAATGAAGATCACCAGGTAAAACATGGACGAATTACATCAAGAATAAACAAAGACTACCAGGTAAACCAGGGGCAATCCATCTTAAGGGTGAACAAAAGCTACAACCAGCCACAGGTAAAAATTTCTCAATTTGCTTCAAGAATGGATGACAATAGAAACTACAATCATTTGGCTGGTAGATTTGATAATCACAGAAGTTTCTTCAATGGCCAATGTTTCTCTTGCCATAACTTTGAACACAAAGCAGCTCATTGTGTTGCCTATAAGACAATCATGACCAGAGAAGCTCAAAAACAAAGAAGTATGACTGGAATTAAGAAAAGAACCTATAACATCTTTTTAGCCCTTGAAAATGAAATTGAATGTTCTATTTGTAATAACTTCAGTCATGAAGATTCTGAATGCAGGAGAAGGTTTCGGCAGACAAAGGAACAAGCCTCAAGCGCCAAAACATGGAGAATAAAGGAACCTCAACCAGAAAGATGTGGGATAGCCTTTTATGCAAAAGGACAAGAAGATCTATGGTACATCGACAGTGGATGTTCAAAGCATATGACAGGTGATAAAGAAAATCTTGAACCATATACTACTTTAGAAAAGGGAAAGAAAGTTTCTTTTGGAAATGATACCCTGGCAGCCATAAAAGGAAAAGGCACTGCTCAGTTGAAACAAAAGGTCAAAGCTGGAAATGTTTTGTATGTTGATGGCTTGAAGCATAATATACCGAGTGTCAGTCAGATGTGCGATTAAGGAACCGAGGTAATATTTCGATCAAATGGATGTAGTGTTCGTGATCTTGATACAGGAAAAACAGTGATCAAAGGCAGAAGAACTCCAAATAACCTA
>APFE031417044.1:150310-183516 GCA_000404065.3 Pinus taeda | reverse complement strand
CCGAAAAACTGCTAAAAATAGTAAGTTGTGCTACAATTAAGGAAACTGAAAATGCTGAGAAAGACAATGGTGGGGGTCCAGGTGGACTTGGCAGGTGGCCACCAATATCCACCTGGATCACTAGGATTCTTGTTCAACTGATGGTGCTGGCAAACTCAGAACTTGGTCTGTTATATTCCTTCCCAGGTCTGCTGGTTCAGGTTGTTTATGCTCAGGACTACCCTGTCAATATGGTTAGGAACCGCCAGAGGATGCTGAGCCGTCGTGGCTCTAGCCGTGGAGGGTCTTCGCGGCCCTCAGCTGAAGAGGAATCCCATCCTCCCTGCCACTGCCCTCATTGCTACTGTCTCTGCCATTGCCCGCGTCTTGGAGGTGCTAGTTCTCTCAAGCACAACCAATTCATGGAGGCCAGTTCACCTGTTACCTCGTATGCTCCATACTTTGGCTCTGCAATTTTCTCCTTCGATAGCCCCCTGAACTGTCTGCGCATTAATGCCCACGTCTCTGTTTTGTTCATCGACGAAACCCTGGACGAGGGCGGTTCCAGCGCTCTGCCTGATTTCGATCCCTTGGGTGGCGCGGCCAAAGCAACTGACCTGCACAAAGCAGACAAAGGGAAGGACGTGGAAATGCTAGACCCTTAGCTGGAAAGGAGCTAGAAGCAATCTGAAGTGGCTGAGGTGAAAGAAGGCAAGGTGCAGGAAGAGGAGGAATACGGACCATGCCCAATTGTGGAGGAGGAGCCGGAGGATTAGTCTGCTGCGACGTCTTAGGTTCTGATGCTCGGAGGTGGTTCTGGTTCTCTCGTTTCTTTGGTCATGTCTTTCTGTCCATCTGTCTCTGGTTCGTCTACGTGTCAACTAGTTTTTATGTCAATGTGTCTTAGCGGCAGTCTGCCAACGCTGAGGAGTAGGGTCGGTTACTTTCTGGTTTGGTCATCTGTTTTGTGGACGGTTAATATTGTGCAAGAGTGTCAGTTTTGTCTTTCCCTGCGTGGGAACGATTTTTGGTCTCAAATGCCCTGTGAGGGCATGAAACAGGTAGTCCTCTTTTCTGGCTACACTTGGTTGATCCAGCTTGCCATTCTCTCCGGCAGATGGATCTCACAGATAGCCTGCATGTAAATGTACTCTGGTTTTTCATGTAAATAATAGAATAGTTTAATTCAGAACAACAACAAAAATAAAAAAATAAAAATAAAAATAATAAAATAAATAAAAATAAAAATAAAAATAAAATAAAATAATAAATAAATAAATAAATTATTTCATAAGTCTAAACTTACGAAAATGGGTTAATTAATCAATATTAATTGAGATAAGGTGAGAATCATCTAGAAATGCACACAGATCGACAAGGAATTAATCTGGACCCTTGATTAAGTTTTAATCTTGATCGTTGCTACTCCAACAAAGGATTATAAGAATTTGATAAGTAGATGAAGAACACACTAGTGCAGATACTCAGTTGCGCAGGCAGTTCGGTTTTCTCAGTAGCAGAGATTCAGCAGAGAAGATTGAGTCAGAGGGTTTGTGGCAAGTGGCAGAGGAGGTCAGCAGCATTTTCTGAGGAAGTCTTCCAGTTCTAGAAGAGGCAGTGAGAGGGAGTGTGAAATTCCCAGAGGGTCTGCGCAAATATTGCGCTAGGCACAACCGTTGTCAATTCGATCTAGCTGAAGTTAGTGATTCAGCAGTCGAAGGCCGGGATTTTGGTCAGTCGAGGCAGTGAGTCAATTCCAGAGCTAGACAAAGACAGAGTTAGGGTTTCAGAGTTTTCCGGAGGCAGCTACAGCGGGATCTGCACAAGCTCTACGCAGACGTTGACACAGAAGGGATTGCGTGTGGCTGGGGAGGCAGTTCCAAGGATAGAAATCAACTGTGGGGTGACTAAAAATCCTCACAATAATTTTTCCAGTATTTCTCTCAGGTTGGATTGCCAGTAGAGCATCCAAATTATTGTACTTAGATTTTAGCTGTTGCATAATAAAATAAACCCTCATACTACTACATTGATTTTCCCGAAATTGGTTTTTTCCTAGGACATTTGTCCAAAAATAACCGTGTTAATTTTTATGTGTGCTAGAATTTCTCAGCTTCCAGCATTTTATTTTGCGCAAAATTTTTATGGTGAAAATTGCAGTTGTGATTTTATTCATTGTTTTTCGTAGCAAATAAACTGTGTAATTAAAAACACAGTTAGGAGAATAATTTCCAGTTATTGCAATAGATGAAATTTTCACAAATTGTCCAAGGTCGAATTTGCTCTGTTATTGGACCGCAACATCTTTGTGGAAACAGCAGGAGATAGGCCTAGTTCAGGGCACCAAAAGCAGCACTGTAAGGCCACAAGAGTGAGGGCATTTTGAGCTAAGATGAGGACTATTTAACAACTATAGTCTCGCTTGATTTGGAGTGTAAAGTATAGATTTGAGGCAATTTGATACCCAAATTTGTATGATCAGTTCAGAAGCACATTTGAGCAGAAGTAACTAAGGTATATCTTGTTGACGCAAAGAACAGTGACAGCCTGTCCAAGTCTAGATTTCCTTCAAATTTATCTAAGGTATGAGACTTTTGTTATTAAAGACTAGAGTGAAGGGTTAATCTATAGTAGTCTATCTTACATCAGCAGACCTAAAGTTGAAGTGGCAACCGTGATTAAGTGTTGTGTAATTGGGTCAATGTCCCTGGTACGAGAGCCCAAGAGTTCGTATTCTATGTTTTATTATTAAGGGTGGCAGGGTGGTGTTCGGCAAGGAAGTCGTAGCTTCCTTCAAGAGGTTGTCGCCTCCACTAGTAGGAGTTGGTAAACCAGGGGCTGTATCTCTTCCAATTGTAGCTAGTAAAGCCGAAAGTTGTAACTTCCTTTCAATATATAAATAAATTGTTAATACAAATCTTGTGTGCTACTAATGTGACATGATTGGTTAATGCTCTGTGATATTAAATTGTAAGAAAAAATGAAATACTTATTCACCCCCCTCAATATTCCCAACAACTTCGACCATAAACCAGACATTAACTTGGCCTTCAAAACACAAGAAACCAGCCTTGCCCACTGGCTAGGCAACTTGTGCTCTGATTGTGCTGACTTGTGCAACTAGCAGAATGTATAATGAAGATTCAAAAGATCATTTCTCCTCAACCATGAGGAGTTAGAGGTAGTGCCATACACTGTTGGAAAGGTCTCAAAATAAACTTTGCAACCATATATTTAAGCTCCCATTTGAGCTAGATAATTGGAGTAAAAATGCATTCAAAGAAAAGGTATCTAAATAGGGCATCAAAAATCCAAAAACAATATTTCCAGAAGGCGTGTCATGTATCGTTGGAAAGGTCTCAAAATATGATATTTGACTATGTAGCTTTCTCTTTTATTTGGACAGCCTTTGACATCAATAACAACCATTTTCAACACCATTAACCCTTAAATTGATAGGCACTAGTCTTGCATCATCCCATTCCCTTGTTTCCCTCATTTCTATTTCATTCCTTCTCATTTTCACTACCACATACCAGTATTACAACCACCATGTTTTGTTAAGGTTTACACTTCAAGCATCACCTAGAACCCCACTCTATAGCCCTCACAATCCTATTCTTTAGGGAAGCCCCCTCCAAATTAGATAAGATCCAACCAAAAGAAAGAGGAAGAGTTACTAAGATGACAGTGGGTAGCCTTCCTATGTTGGTCAATACTAGTCCATTGATGCTTCGGACATTACATTATAGGAAGGATGCTAGACTTTGTTTTAACAAGCTTTATATAAGAGGCCTTCGGGTTGATTCCCAGGTTAGTTTCCTCTAATATGTGCCTCGCACGATGTCCCTTCCAAATCACACACTGTAATCAACGTTGACAGGTTTCCATTGGGAACCAACCACTAAATTCTAATGCAGAGAAGTTCCTAGTATTTCACTGTGAGGTTTTCCTTGGGAAAATGAATATTTAATCTCCACTAAGGAAGCATGTCAATCAAAGCAGGACACAACCTCCATGCTCTGTACTCAGGTACTGCAATTTTCTATTTACATCGTAATTTTTCATTACATATATCATCTATCTCTGTTGTAAACTTGGGGACTAGATAGATGGGATTTGAGTGGAAGTAGAGCCCAATCATCCCCGTTACTATTGTTGCTGGAAAACTTTCACTAAACCAGCAATCTTCCTAAAACTGTTGCACAATTTGCTTCAAATTCAAAATGTAACCCTTTAGAACATCGCTTATATCAGATACAGGCGAAAGCTTGCTTCAAATTCAAAATATAACCCTTTACAGCATCGCTTATAACAGAAACAGACAAAAGCTGTATGCATTTTGTCTTCTCTTGTTATACAGTATAAATGATTTTCTAGCTTGATATGTAATATTATATCCAGAAGAAAACATTATGTCCATAACCTTTTTAAGATGTTCAGTTCTGTTTAGAGCTAAAATAGAACGAAGCGGAATGAGAAATATTGTAGAAATCTTCTATTAGATGTTCTATTCAAAAAAATAGAACCAATCGGTCCTTTAGTTAATATCTCATAATATTGACACCCTACAATCAGTGAGAACAAACTTTTTTTGGAGTCGGTGAAGTATAGGGTACTAGGATAAATCATAGGCTAATTCAGAAGCGTATTTCACGCCTTTCAGCAAAAAACTTTCCTGAAAGTGATTCAGGAGGTAGCAAGACTGTCCATACTCCTGTATCTGCACCTTCTTCCGCTGTTATGTTACCTTCCCAACCGGTCATATCAGTCTTGACCCAGCCAGGACAGTAACAGTTCACATAGATCTTGTGACCTTCCAGACGACCAGAAAGCCTCCTTGCAAGAAAACGAGTATAAGCATTGACAGCTAATTTTGAGACTGAATAATCTGTGAAAATTTGTGGCCAACCACCAGATACCCATGTCCCTTCTCTAATTTGTTCCATAAAACTTTGAACGGTAGTGTCAATCAGTGCTTCAGTAAGATGCTCATCGTCTTCAAGTTGATTTCTTAGCAACTCGTCACCAATTTTCTGTCAGGCAACATTAAGTTATAATGTGAATGGCTATGATGCAAAATTCGGAATATCCTATTAATAAATTTCCTCTTTTGGATCATATCGACAAAAGGAAGACAAAAAATCAAACCATATAAGAAGAGTTGGGTTTCTAATAAGAGATGAAGGGAAGTAAATTTGTTAAGTACTATGCGCCCGATACGTACATTGCGCCTTCCATTTAGCCTTCCAAGTCGTGAGCTGACATTCAGTATTCGAGCACTTGCTGAGGAAGGTTTCATAAGAGGAAGCATAGACTCTGTCATTCTTTTAGTACCATAATAATTTGTTTGTATCACAGTCTCTGCATACTCCACTGAGTTGCTCGAGCCAGTATTAAAATTGACACCTGCATTATTTACCTGCATCTAAGTGTCATTCATTCGCTGAACAGGATGATAACAAAAAGAACCCTAAATTTCTGTAGTAGTTAAATTTGATAAAAACAAGTGATACAGCTAGTAAATAACAACTTTGTAAAAACATCGTGATTCCAAGACATATAAGAAATGAAACGTATACATGCTTACTATGAGAGTGTTCCATAAACTTGTGTTGTCCAGTTATGAATAGGGCATGGTCAACATTATCACAAAACCAACCAAACATGTGAAGGATGTAAGGTTGGCACAAGTAAATGATGCTTTCCTCCTAAATCATATTCCTTTTTTCCAGAAAATGGATTTAGCCGGTCTTTTCCTCATACGGACCACTGCTAATAATAGAATTTCCATAAGAACTGTAGCATAAACAGAGCAGTGTGTGATAGAAAGATAATGAAATCAACTCCTCGTGAACAAACTATAATGAACAAGTGATGAGAGACTGTCATTATCAAGGTTGAAAACTTTAATTAAGAGTGAGTAGAAAAGCATTAAAGATGAGTGAGAAGATTGGATAATATAGTGAAAAAACAGACAATATAAGGTTCAAAATAAGCATCAATGAGGGATCAAGATAGCATTGTCAGATTACAGTGCATTAACGCTCTTGTCTATGATAATATTCTCCCCCACTATATTTAAGCAATTTTAAAAGTTGGCACATTCAAATTAATGGGATATTAACGTGTATGACTACAATTAGAATTTAATCGATATCACAACATAGATATCCATAGAAACTCTAACTTTGGTAGTGTTCCATGTTACTCAAATACTTGTCATCTTTCTCTTATTCGTTCTCCCATCTTTTGACTGTTTGTTATCAGTTGCTCTTGGTTCTTTATATACCTCATGCTATGAGAAGGGGCTGGAAGTGCTCAAGGCTGAAGCAGCTACAAAAAAGAAGGAAAAAAAGCATAAGCCAAATGTTAAAATGCAAAGGAATAGCAAGGGAAATTAAAAAACAAAAAAACAAAAGCCAATTTAGCTTGAACTCTACCCCCTGTTATATAGCAACTTGTCCCTAGAGTTCCATGCATATTGCATACACATCAAAGTAAAAAGAACTCTTACAGAACATTCCGCCTCCAATGAAGCGATAAAATGCCCATCATTAAAGGGGGTTATATCATCTTTACATGATAATCAATGAACCCTTTTAAACAAGCCAATTATAGCAAATAACTGGGAAAATTTCCCTGGGTTTATCTGACGTCTCAGTGGTATCTTATGCAATTTGGCAAAAGTTTCTAAGCTATTTTCTTTGGTGAAATCTGCCATTTAAATACCCTTTTTAAAATTTTACCTATTTATTTTCCATATAAAAAGTTGATTGCTAGAGATCATTACAGTTATTAAAACACTGGGTATTTTAGAAATTTGTTTGGCCTCTAACTTCCTGGTCAAACATCCAGTAGTTTTCTGTTTTTTACATGTTATGTTCCAGATTTATGGGTGAAAATAGCACTTTCTAGAACCAGTGACACCTAGCTGAGGTTGGCACGCACCAGCCTGAAAGGAGAGGGAGATTTGCTAGTGACATTAAGGGAAGATTTTCCTAGATGTTTCACTAATTTCTGCTGTAGATTTTTTAAAGATGTTCTTATTTACAATAAGAATAGAAATTTGTGCTAACAGGACCAATGATAGCCCTCCCAATTATAGCAAATAAATGGGAAACTTTCTCTGGGTTTATCTGACGTCTCAGTCGTATCTTATGCAATTTGGCACAAGTTTTTAAGCTATTTTCTTTGGTGAAATCTGCCATTTAAATACCCTTTTTAAAATTTTACCTAATTGTTTTCCATATAAAAAGTTGATTGCTAGAGATCATTACACTCATTAAAACACTGGGTATTTTACAAATTTGTTTGGCCACTAACTTGCTGGTCAAACATCTAGTAGTTTGTTGTTTTTTTACATGTTATGTTCCAGATTTATGGGTGAAAATAGCACTTGCTAAAACCAGTAACATCTAGCTGAGGTGGCACGCACCAGCCTGAAAGCAGAGGGAGATTTTTTAGTGACACTAAGGGCAGATTTTCCTAGATGTTTCACTAATTTCTGCGGTAGATTTTTTAAAGATATTCTTATTTACAAGCAGAGTAGAAATTTGTGCTAACAGGACCAATGATAGCCCTCCCATACCTAAATCTGGCAACTTGTATACAATCACAAGCTATTGAGACATTTGAAAGTGATACTTGTGCGAAGTACTTTCGTTGCTTTAACATTAAATATTGGATGAATGCTCACGTGCTAAGTTAGTTTATTTGTTATCTGCTTCATTGTCCTTGTTAAACTAAACCCTTCTTCCAAATATATAAGGAATAGAGATAGTTTTGTCTTTACGTTAATCATGTTGAAAATTTGAGAACCCTGATCTCAAACCTTAGGTTAAGTTAGTTTACTTGACCTAATTTTGTTTGGATCTTGTTGTCTCTCCAAGGAACCTTAGAATTGTTTGATTCCTAGACTCCATATGCCTTGGATTGAGAAGGCACTAGTCCATCTTTATTGTGGTAATCCCTTAAATTATAAAAATCATTTCTCTTTTTGCTTTATTGTTGATTAGGGCTTATTTATGTTGGAAAATGTAACTAGTTTCGGTCTTCATAATTATCATTGTAATTATGTCATTGTATATTTCATGTAAAAAGGAAGAGAAGAAAAATAATTTTTATAGCATGGATTTCATGCTCAAGTCAAATTTCTATTTAGGTCAAGCATGTTTTTCATGCTTCTAGGGTTTATTGAGTCAAAAGAATATTTGTCATAAGTCAATCTATTATACTGGAGTCAAGTCCCATTTAGACTTTTGAAAGAAACAAGAAAAAGAATTTTATGTCAATTTTGTCCCCTCAAGACCAAGTCGGCCCTAGAAGGGACCCATTCGACCTCCTAGATGTGTATAAATACAGTGCAACTCGTTCTCATTTGGATTATCACAAGCAATTTCGATTTTTGTGCCAAGAAGAGAGATAAAACCAGTGAAGAAGTCAAAGAAAAGAGCAAAAGTCAAAGGAGAGAGAGCAAGGGTCAAAGGAGAGAAATCTGCCACACATGCGAAGTTTTTCTGCCCTAGTTTTTGTCACACATGCAATGCTGCAGGGAGTTGCAGGGGCTGAAAATTGCAGACCTATTGAAGGGGCCCGAAATCTGAAGTTTGACCAGATTTGGAAGGCTTTGACTACTGTTGACTTGAGTTGACTTTGACTTATTGAACGAATTTGGGAGGCTGACTTGGGTCTTGTGGGAGGTCTTGGTCTTGGATTTTGGGTCTTGGATTTCTCACTTTGATCTGATTCTATAAGAAGAGAAGAGTTCACTGGCTTTTACCCCTTGTGGAGTTTTGCCTTGGCTTGGAGCCTATATCATGTGTTCATTGTCTTGTTGTGATCAACATGTTTATGTTTTGGTAATTGTTTGATGAAGAAGAACATAATAAAAGTAATAAGAAGTTAACATATATTCACAAGCAATTATCAATTAAGAGAAATCATCCCTAATCAGCTGCCTTAGTGATTTCTCAACATGGTATCAGAGCTAAGGTGAGGAGAAGGCAGCTTGAAGATCACTCTTGTTGACATAAGTGGAAGACAGCCATCCAAGCTACTTTTGAGGACATCATTTGCAAAGGGAATCAGGAAAAAGACTCAAAGAAAGACTATTACATCACCTATTCATCTCTCTCTATCATTGAAGGCTCTTAGTTACTCATCATCTTTTTGAAGAAGATCATAATCTTATCAATCTCTCTCTCTTGGAAGCTCTTTGATTGTCACTCATTTTTGGAAGACATCTCTACAAGAAGTCATCACTTAAGGAACATCAAGATTCTTAGTAACATCATCTACACTCTTCAAAGCATCATCATTCTTATTTGGAGCAGTTTGAAGTTATTATTGCACCAGCCATCCTAGAAGTCATTATTCTACAATATATTTGAAGCCTCTTGGAAATCCTGGGAGGATCTAGATATTTGAAGACATCATCATCAAGCAGGGCACTCTTTTGACAAGTAAGTACTATATTATTTGTGAAAATTCCTTAACCCGGGAATTCCTACTGCAACACTGTTTCTTCTACTTGTTAGATTTACATGAACAAGTTATTTGTTTTTTCCTACAACAAACATTGAAATACATACACTGCAACCCACACCATTTAAATAATATGCCGAAACAAGAAACTTAACAATAGAGAAAGATACACACAAATGACACAGTTGTTTTTGGACAAACGTCCCCGGAAAAACCCAATGCGGGAAAACCAGTGCAACAGATCCAACGGTTTTATTATTATGCAGTAGTTCCTAAATACAACTTCTGGATGCCCTTCCGGCAATCCAGTTACAAAGAAATATGACTGGAAGAAGAAATTTGTGAGATTACCTCACTCTACCTGGCAAGTCCCAGCTGATTCGGCAATTGAACGAACGTGTCCCCAGCTATTTCTGCGTGGGCCCTGCGTCAGCCTCTAAGTCTCTACATCACCCTAGCACTGGATCGATTTGCTTCCCAGAGCTTTGACGTCAACCCTCCCGGCTCAGAACGTTAAACCCCAGCAAATTTTCGGACTTCTGCTTGGAGGACTGTGTTGCCTCTGCATGAGCCCTTCTGGCTCAGCGCCAACCCCTCCTTTCTAGCTCAGCGCCAACCCCTCCTGGATACTGCGCTGCCTCCTTCTAGTGTCTCTCTGCCTCTCTATTGCGTATCCTAGCTCAAGAGAAGACACTCCGACCAAACTTTCCCTGCCCCTCACTACAATAGCTCACTATCGAAATTCTCCCAATAGCTACTCTGCTTCAGAAAATCAAACTTCCGAACTCTCTGTGTATCTTTCCAAATGACCCTCAAGCCTTCTTAAATAATCTCCTCGTTGACATTCAACGACCCAGATTAGAAGCTAATCAATGGCTAAGATCATTTATGCTTAATCCTCGTCTTCTTCTAGAAGTTCACCCACAGTTAGATTAATACCCATTAATTATTTTATTTTCCTAAGTTTAGACTTTGGGTCCCATTACAAATAATTAATTCTTTTAATAAAACTGTTTCTGGGTGGAATTTCCCAAAACGCTTTCTGTGTTCTTTGGAATACATGTGTCCAAGCTTCCCTAAAAATTTGAGACTTAGAGCACATCCAATGCTACTAGAAATCGACACACCCTCTTAGAGAGGAAAGTGCTCTAGTAATGCAACCTGCTGAAGCATCACTTTGTTCTGTAACATCTTCCTCTGTGCTGCTGATGTCTGACATGTTGTCCACCAACCATTGTGCAAATGCTGCATCTGTACTGTTGCTGACCCTGCCATTGTCAACACTGCATCTGTACTGCTACTGCCACTGCCACTGCCAACTGCCCCTGCACTGCAAACTGTCGTTGCTACTGCATCAGCAACGGAAAAACATCCCAAATTACTGAACTAACTGTGTTCAGTATGATACCATGTGAATGTTGGATCCTGACTGTTGCTAGACTCTGCGTTGACCCTCTGAATCTACTGTGTTGCTGCTGACCTCTGCTCTGCGCCATCTTCACTGTTTCGAACTCTAATCCGCGTTGTTCAGTCTCTGGCGCTCTTAGCCACTGCAACTCTCTCTGACACTCCTCGGCACCATCCGACACTAGTCCATCCTACTACTTCTGATCTGGGCTCCCGTAGCAAGGAATTGATCCGAGAGTTGGGTTCCTCAAGGATCCTACCCATCTGTAGCTCCTTCGAACTACAGCTCCAAATCAACCCACCTCCCTCCTGGAGGTATCTCAGCTGTCATGGTGAACTCCTCGATCTTCCCAGGTGCAGCCTTCGGATCGTGCTTCTCATCTTTGTCCTTCTTCCTGAGAGGACACTGTGTTGCATAGTGACCCATCTCACCACACCTAAAGCATTTTATCTTCGAGACGTCCTTCTTCTGCCTCCACTGCTCCTGCTGCCCCTTCGATGCAAGGGTTGCATTCTCATCCTCCTACTTGGACTTCAACCCACTGCTGCTGCTTTGATCAAGCTTACACTTGACCAGGTCTCTCCTCAGCCCCTCTTGCTTGAGAGTTGCCCACATCTCATCCCTATTTGGCAAAGTCACCCTGCCTAGGATACTCTGGACAAAGACTTGCCACTCATATGAGACAGAATAGAGAGCCAATCTAACCAACTCGGAATCTTGAGGTGTAGACCTCACAGTTGATAACTCATCTCGAGTATCCTAAAGCTTCGTGAGGAACGGATCTACACGCTCCCCCTTTTGCATCTGTGCAGATCTTAGTTTCTGCTCTAAGTACATCTTCCGCTACTCGGAAGATCCTTGATACAACGTAGACAATGCATCCCACATCTCCTTAGCAATTCCTTTGCTAGCGATGTTATAGACTACATGATCCTTCACTCCGTCGAGGATCATTCTCTTTGCCTTCACCATTTATGCCTTGTACTTCTTCAACAGATTTGCATCTGCAGGCACAGCCACCACGTTGTCGACATATGTCTTGAGAACATGCTCATCTAGAAGGAATGACATCCTTGCTTCCAGATGACATAGTTGGTTGCTCCATCCAGTCTATCCTGATCCCTCAATCCATTGGTTTCCATCTCTGCCACGAAATTGTCGAACTGTTCCTCTTCGCTTCTTACTGTTGTTGCTCAACAAATAAGAAAACGGACTTCTTGGCGGGAAGTATTTTGAGGAAAAAATTCCCTCACAGTGCTTCTCTTCTCTTCTAACACCTTTCTGCCTAGCAAAACGGCCTACAAAAAAACTGCGTCCCATCAGCTCTTCCTCATGTTGAGGCTTCAGCGCTGCTCCCTCTACCACGGCAAGATCTCGATCTGGAAGCCCTTCTCTCTGTCTAATTACTCAAAGAGAGACTGCCTCGAAATTTTTCCCTCCCAGCTTGGACTACGGAAACCCCTCTAGGAATTCGAACTACTGCCTCCTGCAGCTTTTTCGACCTCCTTTTTTGCTCAGTGCTAAGTTCTATAGTACTATTCTTCTTGCTTCACCTGCACTCGCTCTGATACCGTGTGAAAAATCCTTAAACCTAGGAATTCCTATTGCAACACTGGTTATATTTCTTCTACTTGTTAGATTTACATGAAAAAGTTATTGCAGTTTCCTACGGCAAACATCGAAATACATAAACTACAGCCTACACCATTTAAATAATATGCCGAAACAAGAAACTGAACAATAGAGAAAGATACACAAATGACACAGTTGTTTTTGCACAAATGTCCGCAGAAAAACCCAATGCGGGAAAACCGGTGCAGCAGATCTGAGAGTTTTATTATTATGCAGTAGTTTTCTAAATACAACTTTTGGATGCCCTTCCGGCAATCCAGTTATAGAGAAATATGACTAGTAGAAGAAATTTGTGAGATTACCTCACTCTACCCGGCAAGTCCCGGCTGATCCGGCAGCTGAACCAACGTGTCCCCGACTATTTCTGTGTTGCCCCTGCGTGTGCCCTGCATCAGCCTCTAAGGCACTGTGTCACCCCAGCACTGGATCAATTTTCTCTCTCGAAGCTTTGACGTCAACCCTCCCGGCTCAGAACGTCAAACCCCAGCAAATTTTCGAACTGCTGCTTGGAGGACTGTCTTACCTCTGCGTGAGCCCTTCTGGCTCAGCGTCAACCCCTTCTGGGTACTGCGTTGGCTCCTTCTGGTGTCTCTCTGCCTCTCTGTTGTGTATCCTAGCTCAAGAGAAGACTCTCCAACCAAACTATCCCTGCCCCTCACTGCAACAACTCACTATTGAAATTCTCCCGACAACTGCTCTGCTTCAGAAAATTGAACTTTTGAACTCTCTGTGTATCTTTCCAAATGACCCTCAAGCCTTCTTAAATAATCTCCTCGTTGACATTCAACGGCCCAGATTAGAAGCTAATCAATGGCTAAGATCATTTATCCTTGATCCTCATCTTCTTCTAGAAGTTACACCCACAGCTAGATTAATACCCATTAATTATTTTATTTTCCTAAGTTTAGATTTAGTGTCCCATTAAAAATAATTATTTATTTTAATAAAATTGTTTCTGGGTAGAATTTCCCAAAACGCTTTATGGGTTCTTTGGAATACATGTACCCAAGCCTCCCTGCAAAATTTGAAACTTAGAGCACATCCGATGCTACCAGAAATCAACATTATTCTCTATGTCTCAATCTTCAAATCAAATGACTTCATTTTGCAAGGAAGGCAACAAACTCGATGGATCATCAAACTTTCAAGCACGGAAGAAGAGAATAGATTTGGTGCTCATATCAAATGAAGACATGGACTATGTTCTAGGCAAAGTTACAAAACTAGAGAAGAATAAATCTCAAGAATTGGCCAAGTACACTAAAGGAGAAGTTAGGGCTCAAAGGATTTTCACTGAATCTATCAAAGATCAACTTATTCTCTTTGTTGCAGATTTGGGCACATCTAAAGCAATCTATGACAGGTTGGTAAAATTATATTCAGTCATTATCACAGGGAAGAAAATATCTTTAAGGAATCAACTTACAAAACAAGGTTATCGAAAGATGAAGACTTGGCCTCATATCTTATAAAGGTCTTGTTGTCACACAGATTGTCACGACAACGCTCAGACCGGGGGCTGTCAGCCTAATCCCCAATCTCTCCGTTTAAGCCTGTCTCCCACGGCGAAGAGGGGTAGACCCTATGGGACAATGGATGACCAACTGTGGACCAGTTGGGTTGGGAGACACGAAGGAAAACAAGCACTTAATTGGTTTTATTAAGTTAATAGACCAGTGCCTTATGGAGTTAGTCATTGAATGATTATTTATCAAATGCTTGTAGAAATATGAGCTCATTAACAATCATTTACCATCAAATAACTCAAACAAAGATTAACTTTTACCAAATGCGAGATAATCGATAAATGCTCAATGTCTTAACGATATTCCAACAATTAAACTTCAAGAAAAAATTAAATGTTTTAAATGATCATAAAATTTAAATGCTGACCAGTTACCACTTTCACATAGCTAACTTCAAAATAAACATTAAGTGCATTTAACTATAGAAAAATGGAACATAGAGACACCAAAAATGAATTTTTCAATTGTTAAGCTTTTTCAAAAAAAATTAATTAATATATATTATATATATATATATATATAGATAATTTAAAAAAAAATTAAGTTTAAACAAAAAAAAATCTAAAAAAAAAGATTTAAATCTAAATCTAAAACAAACAATTATAAAAAAACTTTTCTTTTCTTTTTTCTTTTTTTTTTTTTTTAATTAAAACAAAAATAAGCCTGAAGTTCAAAAAATAATAATAAAGGAAACTTTTTAACTTTTATGAATTTTTTTATCTTTTATTGATCTCTAAAAAAAATTAAATCAACTAACTTAACAGAAATGAAACTAAATCTAATTCTAAAAATAAAACAGACGTAAATATAATAAACAAAATATAATAGATCTAAAATCTAAACTAAAAAAAACCCTAAAACAAATTTTTTTTTTTTAATAAAATTTATTAATATTTTTATATTATTTAAAACAAAACCAAAACTAATTAGAAATAAAAATGAACTAGACAAAAAAATAAAATCTAATTTATGCTAAAACCTAAAAAAAACATTTGCGTGCCTTTTATATATTTTATATTTTATGATTTTAAATATGTGGGTTTGTTATTTCTTTCCACGACTAACTACGTAGTGAACACAGGGGTAGAGGGGGGGCAGAGCCCCCCCTTCGTTGCGCCGATTGCGCAACGAAACTAAAAAAAAAATTATTCTTTTTATTGAAACGAAACTGAAAGAAAAGAATACGCGGCCCCAACAAATAATCGAAATAATGCTCATGCGATAATCAGATTTTCATTTGTTGTTTTGGAGTATTGGTTGGCACGCGTGAGGAAGGAGAAACTCGACGGCAGAGTAGAGAATTTGATTTTGCAGGTTGAAGGCTGCGGAAGATGCGTGGAACGTGGAGGGGATCAATGGATTTGCTGACCTACTGTGTGTGCAGGTCGCTGGAGCAGTGTGGATAGGGGGAAAGCGCGAGTTTTTTGCAGGTATGGGTTGCAGAAGAGTTGAATGTGGAAGAGGAATGCATGGAAAAACCACACGTAGGCAGATGGGGATCAAGCTGTAGGTTGAATGCAGTGGGCACGTTCTGGTTGCAGGTTGATTATATATATATATATATATATTAATATATATATATATATATATATATATATATATATATATATCTTTTGTTTGCAATTGCAGGTTTGGACGAGCGTGGAGATGAAAGGAATCGTTGCAGACAGCTGGAAATGGACGCAGTGAGGAGAGGAAACGGTTATGCAATGATAGAAGGCTGCGTGGGGCTGTAAGATGACGCTGGTAGCTGCGAAAATGAGTGCCCAGCGCTTTCAGCAATTCTGAAGACCGCGTAGATCAGGCTCGCAATAAAGCTAGGCAGCGTGATAGCAAAATGCCTTTTCCAGGCTTGGAGAATGGAGTCCAAAGGGAAAATGTGATTACAGCAGCGTTGAGGAAATGAGAGCTGCGTGAGGAACAAAACCCAAGGCAAAATAAGCCTAAAGATAATTCTAGGCAACAAAGAAAATCACAGCGCAATGAAACCCCCAAAAATTCCAGATTAAATTGTCTCTGATTTATTTATGAAATCCCTGCAGACTTTTCTCTAGATAAAAATTTAAAACCCTGGACTGCAAAAACGATGCACCTGCAAAGGCTATTTTCTGGGGCCAGATCTGGCTTCACACACAAAAAAAAATTCTTCTCAGACCTGCAACCTGCAATGGGAAAACAAAAACCCAGAAAATATATATGCAAGGATTAAAACTAAACCCTTCAAACCAGCTACAAATTTACAGTTTTATAGATTTAAGACTCTTTAGCAGCCAGATTTGTCAATAATCCACAGCAATATTTTCAGAATTTAAATTAAATGTGAGATACTTCAGAAAACCCTGCATGCATTCATAAAAAATTCCAGATGATAAGCCCTGGATTAAAACTGGCTAGGCTCTTTCAGAAAACACAATCCGGGGGTTAGCTGATTTAGCCGAGAACTTCCCCTAACGCCCGGTAAAAACTAAGATTTCCTGCACAGCTTAAAATCAATCATTAACATATAGGGAAAAAACAATAGTGAAATCCAAATCAAATGGAGATACCTGCCATTATGTTTCAGAATCTAAACTATCATTCAAACCCCAGAGATCAAACAAGATATCTGTCCCTGAATCAATCTTCATCAAGCTATTATTGATGACTGAAAATAAAATTATGCAGAAAAAATAAAAGATCTTACAGCATTTCTAGAAGAGTAACACTAGCAAGATTTTTAACCCCAAAGTCTTTCTTTATTGCACAAAAAATGACTACAAGAGAGCTTTCTTTAGCACCAGACTCTCAGATCCAATCTGATCTCAAATGACCCTAGCACCCTATTTAAAGGAAAAAATCCCAACGGCTAGTTCGAGTGATTCATGTCAAACTAATCTTGACCGTCGATGAGGATCAATATTTCTTTTAATCTCATCCGTCGAATTTTTAAATGCATTTTAATATATTAAAAAATTAAAATTCTGCATTTATTTACTCAAAATTTTGACTTATTATTATTATTTTTTTTTTAATTATTTTAATTTTATTATTATTTTTATCTATTTTTTGATTTTTTTATTTTTTTTTATTTTTATTTTTGGATCCTCGAACTTAGCCTTTGGAAAAATCACTTAGGACCTAGGGCTTAGGACTTATGAGGGGATTAAAACAAGACACTTTACATCATGACTTTTACAATTTTACATCTCAAGGGAGAAAACCCATTTGACATAGACCACCCAGTTCTATGCCCAAATATAATCTAGCAGATCAACACACGATTCCCCTAAGATTCTAATGACAAAATTCATTCTGGCTTTGGGGTTAGGCTGAAGGAAAACTCTGTCGATCATGGATCGGTGAGACAAATACCTTCCGGAACGTAGATTATCACTAGAAAATTAGGTCCACCTAGGCAATTTACATACATGACTCAACTCTGCTAAGATTATTTACAATTCACACATGCAGACTGGGTTTACAACATAACATGATCAAGTCGACGATGACTGTCGAATGGAACGGACATGTCGATTAAACGCTATCCCTTTTGCGAAAAAAGGGGGTGTACTGCTATGGGTAGTTGACACGTAGAGGTCAACAGGTCTCACAGTTAAAGGATCAACTACAAGGGCTTGGAGAAGTTGTTTCCGATTCTGAATCAACGACTTTTATACTCAATGCTTTACCTTCATAATGGAGTAGTTCTCTAACAAGCATCTATTCAAGAAAGGACACTCCAAACTTCAAGAGGAGAGATAGATTGGAAGCCAAAGATGACACCAAACCCAATGAAAAGTCTCAAGCTTTTGTTGCTAGATGACGGAAGAAGAATGGAAAGTTTGGAAGGTTTGAACCTCGTCGAAAGTACAACAATCAACCACGTGGAAGACAAGACATGTCCAAAGTACAATGCTTTGGATGCAATGAATATGGACACTTTAAAAGAGATTGTCCCAAGTATCCTCAAAACAGGAAGAACAATGAGACGAAGGAAAGGAGTGGAGCTCACATTGCCGAAGAAAATGAAGAACCTAAAAAGAAGTCGAAAAATGAAGATCATAAGGATCTCTATTATTGAAGAACTCCACCTCTACCAACTTCACTAGCAGTTTGTTTTCTCTTTCATTAGAAGATGGCAATTAGAGTAGCATATGCAGCTACATTTATAGAAGAATCTTGGACTTTGCAAATTATGGTATCATGGAAAGAAGCATATAGCTTTGGAAGGATTAGAGTTTACAGAGTCAGTTGCATCTTTTGGAAGCAGTCATCTAGCACAGCAAGGATAGAAGGATTTGGATGACCTAGCACTTAACAGTTCATGCAACTACTACTTAGCATCATAATGTTATAGAAGCAGTCATTTAGCAAGAAGGGATCACAAGGATCCCTGACAGTAATAGAACCATCGTTATGAGAAGGTTCTTCAGTATATGAAAGAATCATAATAACATGGCAGGAGTGTATTCCACTAGAAGATTATGGAAGCAATATCAAAACCAGTTTGAAAGATTGAAAGTACAAAGATAGTCAAGAAGCAACATGAAGGCATAATTGGATCATTTCTCATCTTAGAGAAGGAATATCATCTTAGACATCATCTTCAAAGAAAGAAGCAGTTCATTCAAAAGGAAGTTAACTATATGGCAGCATGAAGGAAAAAGGTATGCATATATTTAGAAAAGAGCTCTTCATTAGAAAGTAGATTCATGTCTTCAGAAAAATATTGTAGGAAGAGTTGGATACAAAAATATACTTGGAAGCATGAGCATGGTCTGTCTTGGTTAAGATTGGATGAGACAATAACTCTTCCATTTGGTTACACGATACATAGAAGCATGATAGATGAGCATGGTATTGATCAACATTCCATATGGTCTCTTGAAGAACGTAAGAAAGACAGTAATGATAACTTCAGAGGGAGTTGTAAAGACCCTGATGGATATGATATTGAAGCGTGTTCATTGATTCGGGAACAAATTGGTTGATGATTGAAGAGCATGAAGAATAAATCTAGTGCAATATGAAGATAGACCATGCAAAGGGATGTTGACCTTAGAGGGAGCAAGTAGCAGATTTGACATCTTGACTAGAAGTTATTATGATTTGGTAACTCTGATATTGATGATTTGTTTGAAGATATGATTTGGCTACCTGGAAGAACATATTGCAGAAGTAGAGACTAGAAAAATAGCAGTTGAGAGAATATGATGTATCTACAGCTGTTTGGTTTAACCCAATTCAAAGAGCACATGGATTGAGTGGACAGCACTGATAATGGCCTGGAAGAATATATGGCAGAAATATGTACACCATAAGGGCAGAAAAGGTAGCAAGTCACGACATAGTTTGTCGGTCATGATGGATTTGATGTTGATTTAGAAGTTCACTTTCCTAGTTGAATAGAAAGAGCTACAATTATCTCTACATTGATTGTTTTGACAAGATACTTTTGATGACAAAGATACTACAAATGATGGTTGATGGAAAGTGATATAAAAGGTTGATGGCAAGAAACATGTCAGGAAGATAGATTAATGAAAGAGGTTGGCTCCATAAAATATATGACATCCAGGAAGGTCGAAGCTCAGGTATGATATGATGTGAGATAGGAGCCCTGCAGCTACTACTATGATCTCTAAGGAAGAACAAGTAGCTGATGAATGAGACAAGATAAAGCTTATGGCTGTGTCTCCCTAGTTGAGAGGGAGTAGGGATCTCCTCCCTGTTTGACAGGGAGTGAGGATTACCTCCATAATTGAGAGGGAGTGATGATGGACTCTGTATTCTCCATGTGTTATGCACTAGGTCAAGACTAACAGCCATAAGTCTGATGAAGGCACTAGTAGGGAGAATGGAGGATTGGTTAAGCATCTAGGACCGATACTCCTTGAGGATTTGGAATCCAAAATAGGTAGTAGTCTCATGGACTGATACTCTTTGAGGATATGACAAGGTATCCAAGATAAGAGTAGTTGAAGAGGAATGAAATTCTTTAAGCACTGGGAACCCAAGATAAGAATAGACCTAGAGGGACGTACCTGGTGAACATTTGAATGGGGTATGTGCCTTGAGAGGCGGTTGTGGTGATGTCCATATGTATGCTCCCAATATTGTGCTCTAATCTAGTGGAGAGTTAGAGCTTGTTAGTCAAGACTCAAGACCTTGCTATATTGCAATTTGACAATGTTCGTCATGATGTTGATGCTTGATGATGGCTTATCAATCTGACTCTTCTTATGAGAATATTTCAATTTGAGAGTATCCTTGTACTAGTTATGTAATTATGAATACCTCCATGGTTAAGAGGGAGTGTTGGGAAATGTAACTAGGTTCAGTGTTCATAATTATCATTGTACCTATGTCATTATATATTCCATGTAAAAGCAAAAGAAGAAAAAGAATTTTTAAAGCATGGGTTTCATGCTCAAGTCAAATTGTTATTTAGGTCAAGCATGTTCTTCATACTTCTAGGGTTTGTTGAGTCAAAATAATATTTGTCATAAGTCAACCTATTGTACTGGAGTCAAGTCTTATTAGGACTTCTGAAAGAAGCAAGAAAAAAAAAAATTATTTGAGTCAAAATCGTCAATTTTGTCCCCAAAAGACAAAGTCGGCCCTCCCTGGACAAGTTGGCCCTAGAAGGGAACCATTCAACCTCCTGGATGTGTATAAATACAGTGCAACTCGTCCTCATTTGGATTGTCACAAGAAAGTTTGATTTTTGTGTCAAGAAGAGAGAGAAAACCAGCGAAGAAGTCAAGGAAAAGAGCAAAAGTCAAAGGAGAGAGAGAAAGGGTCAAAGGAGAGAGAAATCTTCCACACGTGCAAAGTTTTTCTGTGCTAGTTTCTATCACGTGCGAAGTTGCAAGGAATTACAGGGGCCGAAAATCAAAAGTTTGACCAGATTTGAAAGGCTTTGATTATTGTTGACTTGAGTTGACTTTGACTTGTTGAAAGAGTTTGAAACGAGCGCCGACTTAAGTCTTGTGGGAGGTCTTGGTCTTGGATTTCTCACTTTGATATGATTCTATTAGAAGAGAAAAGTTCACTGGGTTTTCCCCCTTGTGGGGTTTTGCCCTGGCTTGGAGCCTATATCTTGTGTTCATTGTCTTCTTGTGATCTTCATGTTTATGTTTTGGTAATTGTTTGATAAAGAACATAATAAAAGTAATAAGAAGCTAACATATATTAACAAGCAATTATCAACTAAGAGAAATCATCCCTAATCCACTGCCCTAGTGATTTCTCAGAAATTTATAACAAAATCTTGTATTTTCAACATTTAATGATTTTTTTAATCTATGCCCTAGGGTTATACAACGTTTAAAAGTGCATTAGATAAGTAAAAAATATTACTTTACATACATTTTGTAGCCATTTTCTAGGGTTGACATCAAGGGTTTTATTGTTGTTATATGCCTTATTAAATATTAAATGTTGTTGTAATTTATTCCTCGTGTTCTCTTATATTTAGCCTCCATTTTACATTTGTTTATCGTAGTTTCAAAGGCTAAATTTGTTGTTGTTATAAACTTTGGTATTGCCATAAATTGATGATTTCAAATCCTAGTATATAGCAGCCTTGAGTGTTTTCATCATTTGGCATGTTTAGGAACCTTATTTGAGCCTCTTAGGTCAACCATAGCCTACAGATTGAGCCATAGCTACCCTGGACCCAAATCTGGAGTTTACTCCTACATCCACCTCAAACCCTAGGTTGTTTTACCTATATCTAGCGAATTTTCATTATAGGATCCTTAAAGGACACTTAGCTTAAGTTCCTTGGGCTAGTTGATCCCTAAGCCCTACTAGAGAAGCCTCCCTTTTGTTGGATTGTGTCCATCACTAAAACGAAGGGAAGTTGCAGTTGAGGTGACAATGGTAACACTCCCATGTGTTGCACATTGCCTAGATCACCTAGTGAGGCTTTGCACTAGGTGATAGATTTTGTTGTAACATTTTTGGCATCGCTGTTGGGGAGGGGTTGAATCCTTCTCCTTGATATCGAAAGTATATGCTTCAACCTTTCCTTGATGAACATACTTCAATGCCTAGCCTAGTTTGCTCATCCGGCAACTCCACAATCTCATCCAAGTTTAGAGACTTCTAATCAAAGACTCAATAGAAGATTTTATAATCCTCTAAATGTCTATAAGAAAAGAACTATTCATAAGTCCCCTACAATCAAGTCTCTCCTTGGAAATCTTCCCACAATTGTCGCAATTAGTAATAACACAACCTATGCCAACCCATGGCTAGTTAATGCTTTTGAACCATTGGATATGACTGCCATCCAAGGTTGTGTCAACAAGATACCTAATAAATTTGATGAGTGCTTATCCAAGTTCTCTTATAATAATGTCATCACCCTTGAAGAACATTTAACCCAATTATGTTGGCATGGGGTGGAAATTGGATTGAAGAAGAAGAAAATGTTTTGTAACATTTTGCCCTTTTCTTAGAAGGAATTGGTCACTCCTGGTTTAGAGACTTGCTTGAGAAGAGCATCAAAACCTGCAATAAATTCCAAGATGCATTCATCAAACGGTGGACACCTATGAAAGATGCGTTGAAAAATGTGTAACTAGGTTCAGTCTTCATAAATATGAAATGTACTTTTGATTCTTGTATATTGTAAAATGAAAGAAAAAATTTTATTGTTATTTTTTGTCACATGGGTTTCATGCTCAAGGACTTTTATTTAGAGGTCAAGCACCCATTGAGTGCTTCTAGGGTTTGTCCTAGGGTCAAGAAGTCAAAAGAGTCATTGTCATATGAAGAAGACCCCATCGGGCACATTGTAACTAGCAAAAAGAATTAATTTTGTATTTAAAAGTGTCCAAATACCCTCCAAGACCAAGTCGGCCTGGCAACTAAGAAGTCGGCCTCAATTAGGGCATTTCGTCCACCTTGGAAGCCTATATATAGGAGGGAACTCGACCTCCTATGCATATCATTCATTCTCTCATCATTCAAGCGAAGGAGAAGAAAAAGAAGGCTAGCAAAGAAGGAATAAGGATGAAGGACAAGTGTTTGGGTTATTTTTCTCTCTCTTTTCACACTTGCGAAGGAAGGAGGCTAGGGTTTTGTTGTTGCACGACTAAACTCGGAGAAATTGCAAAAAGAAGGTCGAAGAAAGGTATATTAGGTCATCCTCGAGCCCTAGAAGAAGGAGAAACTCATGTGAAGGTCAAAGGAAGCCTTGGAAGCCCTAGATCTGCTCACACATGTGGAGGTAGCAGTTGTTGCAGCCTCTTGCAGCGGCTAAAAATTTCAAACCTACAATAGAGGTCAAAATTTTGTAACTAGGGGTCGAAGTTGTGCAGCTAGAAGATATTTATTGGGTTTGACTTGGACAAAGGAAGCACATCACCAAGAAGGTCGGACTTGGTCTTGGAAGGGTATTGGTCTTGGTCTAGAAGTCTTGGAACTCGTCATTTGAAGAATCTATAATAAGAGAAGAGATTTGTGGGTTTTCCTCTCAAGTGGAGAGGTTTTGGCCCTAGTTTGCAGCCTATATCATGTGTTCCTGTGTACTGTTGATCTTCTTGTTTCGTGGTTGTTAGATAATAAGAATAACATAATAATAAGAGAAGAAGCTAATAAGGAAGGAAAAGTAAAAAGACATCACAAGCAGTTATCAAGTTTAAGAGAAATCATCCTAACTATAGCCCTATAGATTTCTCAACAAGATTGAATGTTATTGATTGCAAGGCTCCATGAAATGAAGAAGAAATAGGTTGAAAGTGTACAAGAATTCAACCAAAGGTTTGACAATTTGGTCAAAATGATTGTTGAGAACCTTCAGCCCCCACAAGATGTTATTTTGTTGCAATACATTAATGTTTTTGAGGGTCAGTTTGGTTGTATTTTAAGAGATAAAAGTCCCACAACTCTTACTTAAGCTAAAGAGTATGCCATTAATGCTGAAATTTCTAAGTCTAACACGTCAGAAATTCTTCCTGCATTATCTGGTTTATTTCACCTACTTGTTTATTCCTTAACAAGTTATTTAACCATATAAACACTGAAAATAAACACAAATGCAGTCTCAACTCATATACAGATCATCAGCTGAAATAATAGACAAACACACAAGGGACACCGTTATTTTTGGACAATAGTCCCCAAAAAAACCCAATGAGGGAAAACCGGTGCAACAGTTCTGAGGGTTTTATTATTAAGCAGCTTTCTTGAGTACAACTAGGGTGCCAAACTGGCTCACCCAACAAAGATTTTGTATCTGGCAGTGATACCTCTCTTTGGAAGCAGATATTTAGCAAGTTTGCCCCACGAAAATCCTTACAGCGCTTCTCCAAGGCTCTGCATCAACCCTGCTAGCCTCTGCGTAGCTCTGGAAACCCCCTACGTCAGCCCTCTGCCTCTCTGCGTCAGCCCTCTGCCTCTCTGCATCATCTCTCTGGTTTTTTGTGTCACTCACGCAAGCCCTACTAGCCTTTGCGCAGTGTCTCTAGCCTTCTGCGTGGCTCCTGTTGACTCTGTGTAGCCTCCTCAATCATTGCACTAGCCCTCTGGCACTATCTCTGCCTCTCTGCTATGTACTCACTGCCCCTCGCTACAACTCAGATCACTTGTTCGAATTTTCTCAGCAAACCCCGCTCCAGAAAATCGAATTGCCTGATCAATCTTGGTGTATCTCCAACTGACCCTCAAGCCTCCTCTTATACTTTTCCTGTTGAGTCTTCAACGGCCGAGATTAAGTCTCTAATCAACGGCTAAGATTAAATTTGGCTTGATCCATGTCATTTAGAACATTCTCACCCAATTTTACATTAATAACCATTAATATTTTAATTTTCCTAAGTTAAGACTTAGGAACTCTATTAAAAATATTAATTATTTTGATATCTCTCTAACCAGGTGGAATTTCCCCAAACCATTTCTGGGTCTTGGAGATCTCATGTGCATTAGCCTCTCCACCATTTTTCACGGCTACAGCACATCCGATGCTACATCAAATCAACACTCCCTCTTAGCGAGGAATGTGCTCTACTAATGCTCCACCACTAAACATTACCCTGATCATTCGGCACCAATACCTGTGCTGATGCTTGGCCTGCTGCCCAACATCCACTGCACCGCTGCCTCCTGTACTGCTGCCCATGGCTCTACCACTGCCACTGCTACATTTGTACTGCAGCTCCCTCTCAATATGCTGCATCATGTTGCCTATAGCACTACCACTGCTAACTGTTGCCTCCTGTACTGCTACCCATGGCTCTGCCACTGCCACTGCTACATTTGTACTGCAGCTCCCTCTCAATATGCTGCATCATGTTGCCTATAGCACTACCACTGCTAACTGCTGCACTGCAGCTCAGTTACTGTGAAGTAAGTTACTGATATACCCAACTACTGACATCCTTGTCAATCTGGAAGCCTCCTGATGCTGAAGCTACCTCTGTTGTTATCATGTGCTCCCTCTGCTGCCTCTCGTTGTTGCAAACACCTCTGTGCCTCTCGCACTGCTGCAACCCCCACTGTGCTGCTACAAACCTCCGCACTCTAGCACTGCCTTGTCGCTCCCTCTGCATCTTGCTTCTACCGACATCCGTCATCCTGCTACCGTCACTCGAGGCTCCCGTAGCTGGATATGATCCAAGAGTTTGGGTACCTCAAGGATCCTGCCCCTCATCTTCTATAGTCCTCCTGACTACAGCTCGATGTCACCCCACCTCTTCTCTAGAGGTTCATGAGCACTCATGGCATAGTCGTCATTCGTCTCGACTTCTTTCTCTACCTTAGCCGAAGCTGCCTTGGAGTCAGAAGCCTCTCCCTTATTCTTCTTCCCGGTACACTGAGTTGCATAATGACCCAGCTCCCCACAATGGAAGCACTTCACCTTGGAGATGCCCTTCTTCTTCCTCTTCCCTTGTTGTCCCGCAGATACCAGGGCCACATCCTCCTCCTGCTCTTTCTTGATTCGACCTCCTTTGTTGCTACTTCCCGCCTTGGTCAACCGTCTGAGCTCTTCTTGGCGAAGAGTTGTCCACATCTCTTCCCATCCTAGAAGATCAGCTCTGCCCAAAATGCTTTGGACAAATGTCTCCCAATCCTAGGACACTGCATTCAAGGCGGTCCTCACCATGAACTCCTGATCCGGTGTGACCCCTATGGAAGTAAGTTGGTCCCGAATCTCTTGCAACCTGCTGAGGTATAGATCTATCTGCTCCCCCTTCTGCATCTGATACTACCACAGCTAATTCTCCAACAACATCTTCCTCTGCACAGAAGTGCCCTGATACAATGTCGTCAAGGTATCCCACATCTCCTTTGTCGTGTTCTTCTCGACAATATGCGGTATTACATGGTCCTTGACCCCATCAAGGATTATGCACTTTGCCTTCGCCATTGCATCCTCATACCTTTCATTATCAGCTCGGTCGACTGGGATAGCCACGGTTCTCAAGGCGAAGCCCTTGATGCGATGTCTATCCAGAACAGACAGGATCATGGCCTTCCAGATGACAAAGTTGGACGCCCCATCTAACCTGTCATGATCCCTCAGTCCGTTCATTGCCATCTCTGCTCCTCTTCTGGACTCCCTCTGAGTCTCGACTTCCCTCCTCGAAGTTCTCTCCTATACTCCCTTTGAGTCTCGACTTCCATCCTGGAAGTTCTCTCCTACACTCCCTCTGAGTCTCGACTTCCCTCCTGGAAGTTCTCCACTAAATCTTGATTTCCCTGCTGGAAATCTTCCCGCTAACTGTCGATCCACTCCTCTCCGATCCTCTTTGCAACTGCAACTCAGATCTGGATTTCTTGGCTAGAAATTCGTCAAGGCAGCGACTCCCTCTACCTTGATTCTATCCCATTAGGTACTGCTCTGGTCCAACAAAAACAACACCCCACCAGCTTCCCAATCCACAATCTGCCCACAGCTCCCTAGGCCCCAGCAACTGAAGAAATTGAGCTTCTTAGCTTCGCGCAATCCCAACAACATTGAATCGCTCCTCTAGCCAACTGCGTCAATCCTACCTAACTGAGTAGGATGACGTGACTCTTCGTGAGCCTCTTCTGCCTCTATGCTAGCCCTCTCTCTGGCTCGAAATGATGACGCAGGCCCCCTGCATCACTCCTTTTCTGCTGCTTTCTGCTTAGGAGCAACTCTGTCTCTCGAGACAGCTACTACTGCTGCAAATTTCCGATATTGTTGGTGCCTTCAGTTTTCCTGTGATCTACAATGCTCTGATACCATGTTGAAATTCCTCAGTCTAACACATCAAAAATTCTTCCTGCATTGTCTGGTTTATTTCACCTACTTGTTGATTCCTTAACAAGTTATTCAACCATATAAATACTGAAAATAAACACAAATGCAGCCTCAACTCATATACAGATCATTAACTGAAATAATAGACAAACACAAAAGGGACAGTTATTTTTGGACAATCGTCAACGGAAAAACCCAATGCAGGAAAACCAGTGCAGTAATTCTGAGGTTTTTATTATTAAGCAGCTTTCCTGCGTACAACTAGGGTGCCAAACTTGCTCACCCAACAGAGATTTCTATCTGGCAGTAATACCTCTCTTCGAAAGCAGATATTAAGCAAGTCTGCCCCACAAAAATCCTTCCAGCGCTTCTCCAAGGCGCGTCAGCCCTGCTAGCCTCTGTGTAGCTCTGGAACCCCTTTGCGTCAGCGCTCTGTCTCTCTGTGTCATCTCTCTGGCCTTCTGCGCACTCACACAGGCCCTACTAGCCTCTGCGTAGTCTCTCTAGCCTTCTACGTGGCTCCTACTAGCTCTGCGTAGCCTCCTCAATCACTGCGCTGGCAATCTGGCACTATCTCTACCTCTCTGCTATGTACTCACTGCCCCTCGCTACAACTCAAATCACTTGTTCGAATTTTCTCAGCAAACCCTACTCTAGAAAATCGCACTGCCTAATCAATCTTCGTGTATCTCCAACTAACCCTCAAGACTCCTCTCATACTTTTCCTATTGAGTCTTCAACGACCGAGATTATGTCTCTAATCAATGGCTAAGATTAGATTTGGCTTGATCCATGTCATTTAGAACATTCTCACCCAGATTTTGTTGATTTGGGGTAGCATCGGATGTGCTCTAGCCACGAAATTTGGTGGAGAGGTTGGAGCACATGAGATCTCCAATACCCAGAAAGGGTTTCGGCAGATTCTAAACAGATCGGGAGATATTAAAATAATTAATATTTTTAATGGAGTCCCTAAGTTTAAACTTAGGGAAAATAGAATATTAATGTGTATTAATATGAATCTGTGTTAGAGTGGTCCAAAAGACATGGATCAAGCCAAATCTAATGTTAGCCGTTGATTAGGGACTTAATCTCGGTCATTGAATCATCAACAAGGAAAGTATAAGAGGAGGCTTGAGGGTCACTTGGAGATTACCCCAGAGTGATCAGTCATTCTATTCTCTAGAGCGGGGTTTGCTAAGAGAGATAGAATCAGTGATCGGGAGAGCAGCTGAGGAGCATTGAGTACAGAGGAACAGAGAAGGCAGAGATTGTGCCGGGAGAGCAGTGCAGCAGCCAAGGAGGGTGACGCTTAGCCAGCAAGGGCTCACGCAGAGGCAACCAAGTGTTGCGCAGAGCACCAGAGGGGCCAGCGTAGCTAACGCAGAGGCTCCCAAAGCTGACGTAGGGCCTCCTGGGGCTGACGCAGGCCAAGAAAGGCTAACGCAAGGCCAGCGTGAGACAGAGAGGGGTTGACGAGTCCAAATTAGGCAGACACTGAGGTTGCAAGAGCAATTTTGCGCTGAGAAGCTGCCAGAGGGTTTTCCGAGCTTTCAGCCAGGAGATTTCTCTCAAAATATGAGGTATAGCTGCTAAGGAAATTCTCTGTTGGGTAGGCCAGTTACAGCACCCAGATTGTACTCTGATATTGCTTAATAAGAAAACCCTTAGATAGTTGCACCGGTTTTCCCGCATTGGGTTTTTCCGGGGGCATTGGTCCAAAAATAATGGTGTCATGTGGTGTGTTTGTTCTTGTTTCTTTTAGTTGCTGATTTGTAATATGTTGAGCATGCACTGTGTTTATTTTCAGTATTTACTTTGTAAATAACTTGTTAAAGAAAAATTAACAAGTAGGTAGGAATAAATCAGAAAAAGTGCATGAAGGGTTTCTAAACTAAGTAAACTTAGAAACTTCAACAGTTTTATATTAATACCCATTAATATTTTAATTTTCCTAAGTTTAGACTTAAGAACTCCATTAAAAATATTAATTATTTTGCTATCTCTCTAACTGGGTGAAATTTCCCCAAACCATTTCTGGATCTTGGAGATCTCATGTGCTTTAGCCTCTCCACCAATTTTCATGGCTAGAGCGCATCCGATGCTACCCCAAATCAACAATTAAAGTTGAAGAGAACCTCTTAGATTCAAAGGTTGATATTTTCTCTAACCCTAGAGCAAAAGCTAAGACCAAACCTAGATCCATGAATCATGTTGACCCTGCCCAAAGCGATTTTCTCTTCTCTTTGCCCAAAATTTTGATAAAGTAACCAATGAAATTATTCAAGGGCAACTTGCTATGATGAATAGATTGCATTCTAGAGAAGGATAAAGGACCACATCCTAGTTATCCTCCTACACCCCCATTTATTTACAATAGGCCACGAAGGAGAAGCCAAGAACAAAACAATAGGCCTGCTCTTAAAAAAGTGTTCCTAACACATTAGCCACTTCAAATATGGTTAACCAAGAAGATAATGCTTGGTGTCCCTATCGTGAACAACCTCATAATGTTGATAATTGCCCTTATAATCAAGAAAATGGTGGGGAAAATCTTGAGCACTTAAACTAGATCAATCATTCATATCATCCCACAATGTTGCCAGAGAAAGAGTATCATCTTACAAAACAACAACATGAAGAAATGGTCAAAGGTTGTGTCAAAACCTCTAATATGAATGTGAATGTTATTGATACAAGGGATAACTTTAGTAAAGGGTTACAATATACAAGACAAATAAACAAAATGATAACCCTCAAGCCAGTAATAATGATGTCCCTTCCAGTGGATGGACTAAGACTCCATTGCCTTTGAATACTAACCCTAGTCCTCCTTCAACCCAAAAGAATGATGAAGTTGCTTTGAATGTTGAATTAGGTAATGTGCTTAGTAAAGTAAATGTATCTATGCCTATCCTAGAGTTGATTAAACTTGCACCTCAAAGAGATCAAGTCAAAAGTTTCTTCAACTTTGACAAAGAGCCTAAAGACCCTCCTGTTATATTGCAAAACATGCATTATGAACGAGAGCATCCACCTTTCTTCGTCACATTATTAGTTAACAACTTATTACTTCGTAAACGTACACTTGATTCTAGTGCCTTTGCTAATGTGATGTCATTATAATTCATGAATCAACTAGAATTACAAATTATTAGACCTTATAGAAATGTTTGTGGCTTTCATTCAAAGTCTATCCAAGTCCATGGCCTTATTAAGGACTTATAGGTTACTCTCATTTCTTGTGCTGACATATTATGCTTGTGGATGTTGTTAAGATAGATATCCATGATGTATGGGGCATGCTCCTATGTCAGAAGTGGTTCACCATCCTAGGGGGAAACCTGTAAATGGACTTATCCTATGCTACTATCCCTACCCCTGATAGTAAACCACGTATACTATATAGAGAACCCACTACAAGGTACCATCTAAAGGACCTCAAAGATACTATCTATCCAACATCCCATGTTAGCAGAGAGTTATGGAGCCATCATGACTCCAATTCAATGACACCAGCGAGGGACCATCCTCGGGATTTGTCCATCCTCACTTTTGCTTATGAAGAAAATATTGATGAGATTGTAAGAAACTAAAGTTGGGGAAAGGGAAAATGTAGAACCTCTGAACCTTACCATTGGTTGGCAACATTTTGGCCCACAAACTTCTTTATGAAATAGTGACTTTGAAAGAAAGGGATAATGTAGGAAATGACATATGCCATTTGGACAATGATAGTAAACTAGAAGAGTTTTCTTCTCTTACTTATGTTAAAGCAAAAGGCACATGTGATACTCAAGCATCTAGATGAAGCTCTTGTGATCAAAAGGTTAAAAGAAAACGGAGATATAGAGTCAAGAAGAACCCTAATCACATCGCTAAGGGGGAAGAATAGGGAAAGGGAGTTCTAATGACTATAGATAATGACCCCTACCCATACAAGGTTCATGAAAATGTTGTAGCTAATTCTATATACTTTAATAACCTTGATTCGGTGAAGTTGTCATTGTCAGTTAGTGGCAATCTTCTTAAACTTTATACTGACACTTGATTGATTTTGATATGCTAGAGTAGTTAGAAGTACATTGTGTGTATTGCATCTTGATTTTGCATCCTTGTTTTATGGCATACTGATTTTATTACATTCTTTAGCAAAAAGAAAAAAATTGAAGATATTTATGACATATAGTTTATTAACCATTTCATATTCCAGGGTGACTGTATTACCCTTTTACTTTAGTACCAATGGCCTTATTTGTAGAATCTAGCAAATGTTAGGGTGATGCAGGTGGTAGGTCTGTGAACACGAGGGATTGTTGTGATTCTCATGCACTCTTTGTTTGAGCACATCGATCACACACTCTATGGTGAACACATCCCTGAGTTGGAGCCATATTTTGCCCATCCATATGCATGGGTAACCCTAGGAGAAAAATTTTCACCTATGATGCAACTTTCTAACTAGTAGTCCCTACCATGATCAACAAATAACCAGCGTCAGATACTTCATGCTCGCTATTTGGTCAATTCTTCCACTTGACTAGCCTATTCATTTGATGGAAGTGGGGTCATCTATTATGAGGTACATTAATCATTTTTGCATACAAGTGCTTTAATTTAATGCTTTTAGCATTCTAGTATGGATCATGGGTTTGAAATTGGATTATAGACCATGATGCTTGGGGTGAATACTTGTTCCCCTTTTCATCTTGGTGGTTATCATTTGCTTCTACTCCAATGTAACCTTAGGATTTTTTTCTTTCAACATCTAGGAGAAGCACAAATAGGAAACTCTAATTGTGGTAGTTCTCCATGTTACTCATACTTAAATACTTGTCATCTTTCTCTTATTTGTTCTCCTATCTTTTGACTAGTTGCTTTCAGTTGCTCTTGTTGGTTCCTTTATATACCTCATGCTATGAGAAGAAGGGGTTGTTAATGCTCAAGGCTGAAGCAGCGACAATAAAAAAGGAAAAAACGCACAAGCCAAATATCAAAATGCAAAGAAATGGAAAGGGATGTAAAGCAAAACAAAATCCAATTTAGTTTGAACTCTACCCCCTCTTATATAGCCACTTGTCCCTAGAGTTCCATGCATATTTCATGCATATCAAAGTAAAAGGAACCCTTACAAAACATCCCGCCCTTGATGAAGCGATAAAATGCCCATCATTAAAGGGGTTATATCATCTTTACATGATAATCAATGAACCTTGTTAAACAAGCCAATTAAAGCAAATAAATCGGAAAATCTCTCTGGGTTTGTTTGATGTTTCAATGATATCTTATGCAATTTGGTAAAAGTGTTTAAGCTATTTTCTTTGTTGAAATATAACATTTAAATACCTATTTTACCTATTTATTTTACATATAAAGAGTTGATTGCTAGAGATCATTCCACTTATTAAAACATTGGGTATTTTACAAATTTGTTTGGCCACTAACCTGTTGGTCAAACATCCAGTAGTTTGTTGTTTTTTTACATGTTATGTTCCATATTTATAGGTGAAAATAGCGCTTGCTAGAACCAGTGACACCTCCCTGAACGCACACACCAGCCTAAATGGAGAGGGAGATTTGCTAGTGACACTAAAGGCAGATCTTCCTAGATGTTTCACTAATTTTTGTTGCGGTTTTTTGAAATATATTCCCATCTACAAGTAGTGTAGAAATTTGTGCTAATGGGACCTATGATAGCCCTCCCATACCTAATTTTGGCAACTTGTATACAGTCACAAGCTAGTGAGACATTTGAAGGCTATGTTGCAGGAAACGTAGGGTAAGAGGGCGTTTCCGTACGGAAACGGGTACGAAACGCTGAAACGCGTTTGGTACGGACCTGAAACGTGTTTCAGGCTGTACTGCCACGTTTCACGACACTGAAACGTGGCCAGTACGGCCTGAAACGCGTTTCAGGGCCGTACGACTCACGTTTCAGCTTTTTACTTGTGTTTTT
>APFE031417044.1:130192-149628 GCA_000404065.3 Pinus taeda | reverse complement strand
TATATTCGCGTTTCCCATTTCCAAAATTTGGGGAGGTCGCGTTTCGTATCGCTTCCCGTTTCGGAAACTTGTACCCGTTTCCCCGTTTCGTGCAACCTAGTTTGAAGTTGATACTTCTGTGAAGTACTTTGGTGGCTTTAACATTAAATATGGTCCACCTTGATGCTCTCATGGTTCTTGTACCCATGATGTTGATCTCACTTGATTCCTTGAGTATGTCCTAGATGATTGTTCGAGGTGTACCCAAGATCCCATGTGGGATAATGTATTGCTTCTCCAACGCTTCATAGAGGATATCTAGTCACATTCCATTTTGACACAGAGAATTTGTCGGAGGACACTGTGTTGATTTCTGGTAGCATCGAATGTGCTCGAAGTCTCAAAATTTGCAGGGAGGCTTAGGCACATGCATTCTCCAATACCCAGAAATCGTTTTGGGAAATTTCACTCGAAAACAGTTTTATTAAAATAATTAATTATTTTTAATGGGACCCTACGTCTAAACTTAGGAAATTAAAATAATTAATGGGTATTAATCTAAACTATGGGTGAAACTTCTAGAAGAAGGCTGTTAAAATTGGAAACTAGGGCCAAACTCCATGTGCATCTACTTATTTATGGCAATTGATATTTGTCTTGGATTCCTCTCGTTAAGAGGTGTAGGATTGATCTAAAGATCATCCAATTCTGACATGTATTCATGGAGATATGAATTTATTTGTGTTATGTGACTATTAGTCAAGGTCAGCTAGCAAACAAATTACCCCCACTCAACCTCAACGTTGCACCATAAATAGGGGTGGCCTTCAAGTCATTTGGTCAATCATCTCTTGTGATATCTATCTCCACTCGTTTGGGTTATAGTCGAAAGAGAGGCTTAGAAGAGAAGGCATATATGTTGTCCTTGGAAGAAGGTCTATACGCTGCCCTAGAGGAGATGCCCTAGCCCTCAACACAGTCATGGAGGAGGCTTCTATAGTGCAGCAAGGAGAAGCTCTAAAGCTATCAATGTGCCCTAAACGCAGGTCTAGAAGAGACCCTAAGCTGTTGTTCTTAAGTGACCTAAACGTTGTCCTGAAGGAGTCATAGCCGCAGAGAAAGAAGACACCTAGGACGCAGTAAAGGAGGGTTCTATAGGAAGCTAAACGAGGCTCCTAGCCACAGCATTTAAGGGTGCCCTAGGACACAGTCAATGAGGGTTTCATATGCAGCAAAAGGAGGCACACATACGTTGTATAGAGGAGGCCTTAACAAGCCTTAGCTGAGTCCAATCAAGTGTCATAAGTTGGTGTTCTAACGTGCCCTAAACGCAGTCAAGGAAGAGATTTATAAGCAGTCCAAGGGAGGGATCTAAGCCACAGTCATCTAAGGACCTAGCTGCCATTACAAGGAGGTCTAGCCGCAGTTAAAAGGGAGACCTGTAGTTTTCCAAAGGAGTACCTATACGCAGCATGAAAGTGGCCCTAATTCGTTGTCCCAAGGTCCTTATTACGCAACCCTAATTTGCTCTTAAGAGAGGCACATTAGTAGTCATGTGAAGACTCTTATTTGTTGTTTAAAGAGATCCCTACATGCTATCCTAAGGTGACCTAAACCGCAGTCTATTAACAGCTCAAAGAGACCTTATTGCAGTGACCTTAATCGATGTCATGATGCCACATTGTTGTAGGTGACAGCGTGGCCTAATTGAGGACTGTCTAGGCATGTTGGTGATGATCCTTGAGCTTGATTTGAAGGGAAAAAGAATCCGTTGTAAGGAGGAGCTAGACACTGCTATGTAAGGGTTGTTTGGATCATCGTATGGAGAGACTATAGTTGCAGTCCACTGTTGGGCTACGCCGCAGGCCATAGCCAGCGATTGGAGACCCTTTTTAGGAGTTGTGTTCATTAGGTAAGCAGTCCTATAATGCAGCGTTTCATTGGAGGATTGTATGAAGGCCAATGATTGTCTATAGGTGGACTGTGGGGTGTATTGCAGATGTTGTAGCATGCTGAGTTTGTGCCCTAACCTATAATCAGGTTTACCATGAAATGCATCAGTCCTCACTGCATATGAAAGGTGCCAGATCAACAGTCTTGACATGATCAGTGAAGCAACAAAGGAGGAAGAGCTTTATATAAGGAAAGCTTCAGTATTCTAGGTATTTGGTTGAGATTCTCTAGGCCTATCATCTGCTGCTTTGTGTCATCTTCATGGTGAAGATCTCTGATGTCTGATCTCCTATTTTGGCAAGTCAAAGTGTTGACTTCAAATGTATTTGTACTATCTCTCTCTCTCTACTGAACTATTGAAGAATCTAAGAAGAATTGATCAAGGGTTTCCCCACATTGGGGTTTGTCCCTGGCTGGCGCCACATCTTGCGTCCTCTTGTCTTGGCTTGTCTTCTGATGTTTATGTTTTTGTTCTATCTACAATTTACTATCATGTTGATGTGATTGTTAATCTGAATATTGTCATTGAGCTAAAATGAAAAATTCAAGTAAATTGCTCTTAGCATAGAACATGCCTAAAATTAACAAAGGCGGAGATCAAGTCAATATGATCCTATCCATTGATTAGAATCTAATATGGGCTGTTGATTGACCAACGAGAGGATTCTAAGAGGAGGCTGTTGAAATTTCTAAGTCTATCTGTTAGAAATTTAATATGTATTCTTCTATTTTATTTCTTCTACTTGTTAAATTCAAACAAGTTATTTAAAACATATAAATAACGAAATAAATACAATACAGTCTCAACATCTACAGATCAACAACTGAAAGAAAACAAACGCACAAGTGAAACCATTATTTTTGGACAAACGTCCCCGGAAAAACCCAATGCGGGAAAACCGGTGTAGCTATTCTGAGGGTTTATTATTATGCAGTATTTCCTTGAGTACAATTGGGTGCCAAACTGGCTCACCCGTCAGAGAAAAACAATTGCCAGTAATACCTCTCTATTCAGAAACAGGTATTAAGAAAACCTGTCCACAAAACCCTCTCCAACAACTCTAAAGCACTGCATCAGCCTCCTGCTGCTCTACCTCAGCCTCAGAACCCCCTGTATCAGTGCTCTGAGACACTGCGCAGCCTCTGGGACCCTCTATGTCACTCCTGCCTTCTACGTGGATGATGCAGGCCCTCTGGCCTCTGCGTTGTCTCTGTTGGGCTTTGTGTGGCCTGCTCTGGCTGCTGCTTCTCACTCTTTGCCTATGCGCTGGTCTCTCGGCACTATCTCTGCCTCTCTGTCTAGTACTCACTGCCCCTCACTCTTGATTACTAATTCGACTTTGCTTAGCAACCCTGCTCTAGCAAATCGAATGACTGATCACTCTGGTGTATTTCCCCACTGACCCTCAAGCCTCCTCTTATACTTTTCTTGTTGGTCCTTCAATGGCCAAGATTACATCCCTAATCAACAGCTAAGATTAGATTTGGCTTGATCCATGACTTTTGGAACCTTCTAACCCAGTTTATTATTAATACCCATTAATATTTTATTTTTCCTTAGTTTAGACTTAGGAACCCCATTAAAAATATTAATTATTTTAATATCTCCCAAACCGGGCACAATCTGTCCAAACCATTTATGGGTCTCGGAGATCTCATGTGCTTTAACCTCTCCACCAATTTTCATGGCTAGAGCACATCCGATGTTACCCCAAATCAACACTCTGTCTTAGCGAGGACTGTGCTCTAGTAATACTCCACACTGAGCATCACACTGATTATACGGCATCAGTACCTGTGCTGATGCTAGGCCTCCCCACCCAACATCCTCTGCATTGCTGCATCTTGTACTACTGCCCATGGCTCTGCCACTGCCACTGTTGCATCCATACGGCAGCTCCCTCTACATCCCCCTCTCATCATGCTACATCGTGCTACTGCCAACTGCTACTGCACTGCATCTGCACTGAATCCCCCTCTCATCATGCCGCATCGTACTACTGCCAACCGCTACTGCACTGCAACTCAGTTATTGAGAAGTAAGTAACTGATCCACCCAACTTCTGACATCCCTGTCAGGCTAGAAACACTCCCGATGTTGAAGCTCTCTTTGCCGCTAACAAGTGCTCCCTCTACTGACCTCTGCACTGCTGCAATAACTCCCTGCATCTCGCACCGCTACAAACCTCTTTGTGTCATCCTGCAACGTTGCAACACTCTCTATGCCTCTCACACTGTTGCAGCCTGCTAGCCTCACGTTGCCCGGGGACTCCTACAATGTAGCACTCTCCGCCGCTACATCTGCATCTATCTCTATCGACATCCGCCAGTCCTACTACTCTCTCTTCGAGGCTCCCATAGCAAGGTATAATCCAAGAGGTTGGTATTAAAATTGGCAACTAGGGCCAAACTCCATGTGGGTCATCTTATTCATGGCTGATAATATTTTTAGTAGATTCCTCTCGTCGAGAGGTGTAGGATTGATCTAAAGATCATCCGATTACGATAATTATTATGGAGATATAAATTTATTTTGATTATGGAATAATTATCAAGCCGACCTACAACTCATGTAGGCTCAGAAGCCCAACAGACGCATCTATTCATCATCAACATTTGTGTATAAATACAGGAGGTCTTTTCCTCATTTACACACTGATCATCTCATCTCTCTCTCTCTCACCCGAACCGAAAAAGGTCATTCGAAATCCTAGACTAGTGCGCGGCGAAATATTGCACTAGTGCACGGCGAAAACTTGCACTGGTGCACGGTGAAATCTTGCACTGGTGCGCGGTTTAATCTTGCACTGGTGCGTGGCGAAATCTTGCACTGGTGCATGGTGAACGACTCACTGGTGGAGACTTGACAAGTTTGATCTAGGGTTTGTTGCCCTAGTTCAAGGCTGATTTGGAGTTTGTTGCTGCTGATATAAATCAGATCTTTGTACTATTTCTCTTTGATGAATTATTGAAGATAAAAGGAAAATTTGATCAAAGGGTTTCCCCACATTGGGGTTTGTCCCTGGCTAGCCTCCACATCTTGTGTCTATTGTCTTGGCTTGTTTTCTATCAATCGTTTAATGTTCTATCTGCACTTTACTTTATGTACATGTGATTGCTAATAATAATAAGAAAGATAAGTAAATTGCTCAAAGCATAGCCCGAGCAAGAGCAAGAGGAGCAGGGCATCCTTTCTCAGTTGACAGTCCATACCATCAAGTGCTATCTTCCTCACACAGAGCAAGGGATCCTTACAATCCCAAAAATGATCCATCATAACTTAAAACAAGCCAGCAATCGTCCTTCAGTTCTGAATAAAGAAGGTATTTGTCATATCAAGCATTATCAGTTCAGAAATGGTATCGAATGTCATTCTCGGTTTATGGTGGACACCTATGTAGTCATGAGCAAGCGAGGCGTGATGGATACCCACAGCAACAGGTATTCTCATCACCCAAAAAACTATAAATTGAAGCATCTGCACTGGTGTTTTCATCACTGGGATAAGAAACTTGTAAGCATCACTGTAAGTAACGCAAGGAGCATTTGTGAAGAGCTCAGCAGAAAGCATCAGAGTCATTGGTGGAATAGCTCTGCAATCCTTCTCACTCAGCAATTGGATCACGTCCAGCAAAGTCCCGTAGCTGAAGATTCAAGAGCAGACTGCGCGCTGAACTTTTACTACAACAGCAAAACTCAGAGCGAAGGTAACAGTAACGCCCTTTTTTCCAGTTTACATTCACAGTATAAAAATGACATAGGCTTTTGGATTGAAAACAATCTCAGTTTAGTTTCAATTCCTGAAAAACGACCTTATCTGATCCGCATCTTTCATCCCCATTCTGCTTCCTCCATTATCATCAGAACCCAGAGCCTTCTCTCCACCTCTGATCCTGAGAATATTGATCTCCCTTCCTCCCTGTCTTACAAGCAAAACACTACCTCGCCCTCTAATTGTCATTGGGTTTCAAAGTATCCACAACATTGAAGGCTTAACAAGGATTCATTGAAGATATCAGAAATAGTCCAGAACAAAACCAAAAGAAGCAGAGATAAAAGAAGCAATCAGTCAAAGCCAAGAGCACATCCTCCAAGCAAAGAAAAAATAGCCGACAGAATAAAACAGAGGGGAAAAATGTCTTGCAACCTGTTAGAGAAAGTAGAGAAGAACAAGAGTTGCCCGACATGTTGGGCCAACAAATTTATGATTGGTCGTTTCAACCAATCTCTCAAAGATCTAAGAGCCGAGATGAAGATGATCAATATATACAAGCAAAGAGAAATCGACAATCAAAGAGCTGAAATTAAAGACTTGAAGGATAAATGCAAGCACCTGGAAGAAGTTGTAGAATATATCAAATCATTAAGCCAAACTCAGCAAGGAGAAACCTCCTCCAGGTACAGCAAGAAACAGGGACAGCAGCTGGAAGAGTCGGTGAACCAATTCTGGTGAATCTGATGTAATCTTTTCTACTATGCTTTGTAAATTTCATTTGTTACTCGAGCAGTTTGTTAGGCAGTGTGCCTTCTTAGCTTTCGAAAACTATAGAAACAAGGTTTCAAAGGTTGAGGCAGGGACTGCGCTCCCATTTTGTGCCTCTCTTGAGAACCAGCATCCTCTAGAATGTAAAAGGACTTAGCTCCTTCCTTTCTTTTTTGTAATACAAAAAGTAACCGATCTTGTTAAAAAAAAAAGTACCAAGACCATGACACAGACCCTTGACTCTAGTATCCTCCCAAGAACCTTGTCACTAACCTTGAAGCTCTGCCTCTTCCCTTCCTCGCCTTTCTTCTTGATATTGAACTACTCCCCTTAGCTCCTTCTAGATAAACTCAGTGTCTATCATTCACACTGCCTTTTATTGACTTCCTCTAGAGAATCTCGTTCTTTAGGTCTTTAATGGTCTCCTCTAGAGAAACTCGATCTCTAGATTTCTATCTCGGCCTCCCAGAAGAATCCTTCCCTTTGTTGCCCCAGAAGAAACTCTTCTTTGCACTGCCCCAGAAAAAACTCCTTCACTGCCCTATCTTCGCACTACCCAGAAGAATCCTTATCTTCGCATTTCCAGAAGAAACCCTTCCTTCGTACTTCCCAAAAGAAACTCCTTCATATTGTCCAGAAGAAAGTCTCCTTCGCTATACCTAGAAGAAACCTTTCTTGTCCTTCCTTCACACTCTCTTTGCAGGTCCTTCTTTGCACTCCTTCTTCACCCTTTCTTTGCACTTCTCTTTAATTGAAAGCTTGTCGAATTACTTGCTTCTAATGGAGGCCGAGTGTGGCTATTTATACACCTCCACACATGTCCTTTAGAACGACATGATTGTTGGAGGTTAGGAGTTAGGACAACTTCTTCTAGCATGTTCCTTCATCATTGTAGGCTGACTTGAAGAGGATAGGTGACAAGTTCTTGGAGGATACTTAACATAGACAAGATTGACCTTTTACAAAGTGTAACATGACTTCATTACATGACAATGACTAACATTTTATGACTAGATGACAAATACATCCTGAAGACTCTCAATGGGAGTCTTGACTCAAAAACAAAATCCCTTTCTCATGAAACCCATGAAACAAGTCATATATAATAATTTTATTTTTCTTCTTTACATCTCATTACATAAAATCATAATTACATGTCATTATGAAGACCGAACCTAGTTACATTTTTCAACACTCCCTCTAAACAAGGGAGGTATTCATAATGGTACTTGGACTTTCTCAATCTGAAGAATCTCTCATAAGAAGAATTCGGATTTGTAACTCATTTGTATAGCATCATATCAACCAGCATTGTTACATAGCAAGGCCTTGACTAACAGCTCCATCTCTCCACAAGATCTGAGCTCAATGCTGGCGAGACCAATGATTTAGAGGCACACTCATCATTGTCTCTCTCGGAACATACCCCACCCGGGTTCTCTCAAGGTATGCTCCATGAGGACTATTCTTATCTTGGACACCCCAGTCCTCAAAGAATATCGGTCCTCCACAACTACTCTTTCATGGGATGCCCTATCTCATCCCCAAAGAGTATCGGATGCCAAATGATTACACAATCCTCCATTCTGTCTTCCCGGGTGAAGACCAAAACGACATGTCTATCTCTCCTTTTCAAACCAGGAAGACATATTCCATTAAAGTTATGTACTCATTCCTATCACAAAGGAATGTACCTAGGCTCCCTCCTTAGGAATTTTCCAAGTTTCTTTCAAGTAAGAAACTTCTTTTCAGCTCCCTCTTAACCAAGGACCTATCGCAGCTCTTCATGTGGAGATCCTAAAACAACCAACTGCTTGAAGAGCTCCTTCCTTCGATGTCATGGATTTCTTCTTCGTTAAGGAACCTTCATCTTTGGGAACTTCTACATAGGGCACAAATCATCCATCACTTTATCCATGAGTTAGTCATGTCCTTAACTCATCAGAAAGTGATCTATCAGTTTTTCCATCTGGCTTTTCTTCATGTCATTCTGCTTTCATGCCATATTTTTCGGAAGGACATTACATCCTTCTATATGGTCCACTTGGAAGTCATCCACAGATTTCCTTTGGGCAATCCTACATAAGCCCATCCAGATATTAGTTCAAAAATAATAAATGAACACTTTAAATCAAAATTACCTTTGTGATGATCTTTCACCATGACATTTTCATGTAAGTATCAGCATCCTGCATGCAGATTGAAACATCTCCCAATGATATCCATTGTTAAGGGTCTCTTTCCTTTTCCGACTTCCATTAGAGTCTTCACATCTTTCCAGGAGATCTTCTAGTCAAATCTTCTTGGACTTCGGATGTTGAATGCCTTTTAATTTCGTTGCATATTATCACGATCTCTTCCTATCTTTTCACACTTCATTCACAGGAGCTTCCAATCAGAGTTCCTTAATTGTAGTCAGCTTCCTTATGATTCATATGAGAACATTTTATGTTGATTTCATCTAGTGTGACTTATGCCTTTCTGCAATCTTTCGGAGGAGGAGATCCCTTCTTCTCTTGATCATATTTCCCAAGATGGAAATAGTGATCCATATTATTTGCAACCATATGACATGACTTTCATAATATCCATGTAAGCATACATACCTCATCTTTCTTTCGGTCATCCAGACTTCCTATAGCAGCTTCATTCAAAAGAAATTTATCCTTTAGACCTGCTTTCCTGTTATGTCAACATACCCAGTGTTGTGAAAATCGCGATTTTATCGTTTTATCGCGATTTTTTCAGCAAAACGAAAATATCGTGAGTTTTATTCGAAATTATCACCGGTATTTTTTTTTGCCCGATTTTTTCAAAATTATTGCGAGTTTTTCAAATTATCGTGATTTTTCCCAGAAAATCGCGATAAAATCGGAAATTATCGCGGGCAGTCGGGGCAGCGAGGTTTTATAAGGGATGCTAAATGTTTGAAATGCAATTTTTTTTAAAGAAACAAATAATTTTTGAGTGGGGCAGCTTAATGATCAAGTCTAGGCCCCAGTATTGATATGCTATTCATGGTAATGTTAAAGAAAAAAGTGACATTCTCCTTAATCTTCATTTTCATCCTTTTACTTAAATTTTTAACATTACCATGAAATGACTCAGAATGTTTGAGAGTGGTTCTGGCCTCATTGGATTTCATATGGAGAAAGTAGAATTTTAGATTTCATTCAAAAATCCAGCAGACTTATCAGTTTTTCAGGATTTCAAGATTGAGAGATTGTAATGTTTCCAGGTGACACCACCTGCCCGGGCTACCCCTGCCACCAGTAGAGGACGTGGTCTACCTCCTATAGCTCCTACTTCTAGTTCTTCAGCTTCTAGAGCATAGCAGGCTCCACTTCCAACTCCACCAGCACCAGCATCTACATCTAGAGGGAAAGGGAAAGCTGTGGCATTTTCTCGCAAGAGGGACAGAGGAAATCAATAGGATTAGACTTTAGTTATTTTCTTCATTTTATTGTATATGACACTATGACATGATGAGAGACATTATTATATTTTTTGTTGATATTTTGAGGCTAAGTTGGGACACAGGAGTCGGGACTTACTATTTAGGACATGATTCAATGTTATGTGTGATTTTAGCACTAGAAATGATATTAAACATCTTATATATTAGTTCTTTTATCATATTTATGTGTCAATGTATTTATTTTATGTTGTAGATGGTTTAGATATTAAAAAAATGAATATTTTTGTACCAAACGATTTTTTCCCGATTATTTCGATTATTTCCCGATAATTAGGATTTTTTCCAATTTTTTCCTCGCGCCGATATTATCCCGATAACAATTAATGCAACATTGATCATACCATCATCCCTTGAATCCCATGAGTTGGAATTCCTCACGAAACATTTGCTTCCTTTCTAGATCGGTGAATCCTTTGACAAGGATTCCATCAGAGAAACTTGAGGATCTTTCATATCCTCACCTGGCAAATGTTTCCTTTATTGACTATGATGATCCCAGTCGATGATGACCTTTGCTTCTTTCTATAAGTATTTAATGAGGTTTCCAAGAGCTCCCATTCTTTGTAATCAGTAGAATTTGTACGAGACATATTTTCTACTTCCCATGTCACGAGCTCTTACTTCTAATGCTTCTATTACGGTGTTATTTCTAATTTGATGCATTCTATCTTATTTGTACTGCATCCTATCTATAACTTTACAAGTGAAAGGTAAATCCTAGTGAAGAAGATCATCTCAATCATAGTAGAGATCCTTTTGCTTCTTCCTTCTTAAGCTTCTTTGACTCGCGTTCTTTCACTTCCCATAGTCGTATAGTCTTCTTCCCTGTCCCTCTTACGTTTAGGATAGTCTCTTTTATAGTGCCCAAGATTTTGACAATCATAGCATCTTTCCTCAGCCATGTTCTTCCTTTTCTTCTTTGGAATACCAAACTTTCCAAATTTTCCTTTTCGTCTTGTCACTAATTGTTCCCTTCTATCTGATCTTTTGTCACTTTCTTTCTTCATCCTGTCTTCCTCTACTTTGCAGAGAGACCATAATTTGATGAATGGGATAGCTTCCTCTTCACTGGTAGATATGAGGTTACCTTGTTCATCAATCAATGCATTCAGAATAACGGAGGTCATTTCGTTATTAGATACCATCTCTCCTCGATCCTGTAATTGACCTTTTATTTGAGATGCTTTTGAGAGACATGACGATATCCCTTCATCCTTTGACACCTTCAATTTATGTAGATCAGATCTAAGTGATATGATCTTTTCTATCGTGCTTTTAGAGAAAAGTTCTCCCAGCTTATCATATATTTCTTTAGATGTCTCCAACTCGGCTACATAGGAAATGAGTGGATCTTTGATAGACTCCTTAAGAATCTTTTGAGCCTTGAGATCCCTTTCCATGTAATCAGATAATGCTTGTTCTTCGGATGGCTTGGAGACCTTTCCATGAACATGATCAATGACTTCATTCACTTCGGGGACTATGTCTATCCTTATTTTCCATTCAAGGAAGTTTGATACTCCAACCAGTGTTTGGTTCTGCTTGAAACATGAAGTCAATTTTACTAGATTAGATTATAATAAAAAGGTACTTGTGAAGATCGAATCTTCAACTTAATGACGAACTTGTTGCTTCTTACTATGAATCTTTAAGTAGATTCTTACTTCGGTGAGGGAAGATTGCCTCCTTTGAGATCTTTGCTTCAGTAGAGAGAAGATTGCCTTCGAGCTTCCACTTCCTTGGTGACATATGATTTCTGGAGTGCTTCTAGGGTTTCGGTCTTTCTTCCTACTTCCTTCTTGAAGATGATTTCAAGACTCTTGCTTGGAGTATTCTTCGATCTAGGGTTTCGTTTGATGAAGATCTAGATCTCTTTATTGGTGTTCTTTGACTTGCTTTGATCCTTCTTTGACGTTCGATTCTCATGTTTCACTGCCCCTTCTTGTCTTCAGCACCTAAGCTTTGATACCATGTTGAGAAATCCAAGGCATTCAAAATTAACAATTTCTCTACTTGATAATTGCTTGTGATACACTTTTAGTTCTTAGCTTATAATCTTTTTTGCATTGTGTTATTATTGTGTTCTCTTCATCAAGACAATTACCTATATGCCCAATAAAAGACAAGTGACACGGTATGTAGGCTTCTGAACTAGGGCCAAAACCTCTCACCTCTTGAGAGGAAAACCCAATCAAAATTCTTCTTCTAGATCTTCAATTGATAAGTACCAAGACCATGACACAGACCCTTGATTCTAGTATCCTCCCAAGAACCTTGTCACTAACCTTGACGCTCTGCCTCTTCCCTTCCTCACCTTTCTTCTTGATCTTGAACTGCTCTTCTCGGCTCCTTCTAGAGAAACTCGGTCTCTATCCTTCACACGGCGTTTTATTGACTTCCTCCAGAAAATCTCAGTCTCAAGGTCTTCAATGGTATCCTCTAGAGAAACTCAATCTCTAAATTTCTATCTCGACCTCCCAGAAGAATCATTCCCTTTGTTGCCCCAAAAGAAACTCTTCTTCGCACTGCCCCAAAAGAAACTCCTTCGCTGTCCTATCTTCGCACTGCCCAGAAGAATCCTTATCTTCACAATTCCAGAAGAAACCCTTCCTTTGTACTTCCTAGAAGAAACTCTTTCGTATTGCCCAAAAGAAAGTCTCCTTCACTATACCCAAAAGAAACCTTTCTTGTCCTTCCTTCGCACTTCTCTTTGCAGCTCCTTCGCACTTCTTCTTCGCACTTCTCTTTTACTGAAAGCTTGTCAAGTTACTTGCTTCTAATGGAGGCCGAGTGTGACTATTTATACACCTCCACACATGTCCTTTAGGCCAACATGACTATTGGAGGTTAGGCCGCCTTGAAGAGGATAGGTGACAAGTTCTTGGAGGATACTTTACATAGACAAGATTAACCTTTTACAAAGTGTAACATGACTTCATTACATGACAATGACTCTAACATTTTATGACTAGATGACAAATACATCCTAAAGACTCTCAAAGGGAGTCTTGACTCAAAAAAAGAATCCCTTGCTCATGAAACCCATGAAGCAAGTCAATATAATTAACCTTTTACAAAGTGTAACATGACTTCATTACATGACAATGACTCTAACATTTTATGACTAGATGACAAATACATCCTAAAGACTCTCAAAGGGAGTCTTGAGTCAAAAACAGAATCCCTTGCTCATGAAACCCATGAAGCAAGTCAATATAGTTATTTTATTTTTCTTCTTTACATCTCATTACATAAAATCATAATTACATGTCATTATGAAGACCAAACCTAGTTACACTTTTCAACAGAACTACCTCTCTATATATAGCCTTTCTGCTAGGTCAAATTGCCCTAATGTAGGCCGACTTCATGGGGACAGGGCTGACTTGGTGTGGAGGTGACAAATAACCTCTTTGACTCAAAAATAACTATTTTTACATGATACAAAAACCCAAAAAGGGTCTAATAAAAATGACAGACTCTAATGACTCAAGGCAAAACCTAGAAACCTTCAATGGAGGCTTTGACCTAAAAAACATTGACCCAAGCAAGAAACCCATGCTTTAATAAGTCATTTTCTTTCATAATAATTTTCTTCTGACAAGTACAATTACGAAGACTGACACTAGTTTCATTCTTCAACATTTCCAAGGACATTTGTCCAAAAAATATTGGTGTCCATTATTTGTGTGTGTACATAATTTTCTCAGTTCCTATGGTTAATTATTTTTCTAAGAAGTTGCAATTGTGCTTTATTCAGTATTTGCCGCAAATAATTTGTAGAAGACAAATAATCAAGATAGGAGAAGAATAACCAACTAATTGCAACAGTAATTAAAATTTCACACTAATACCATGTTGAAAAAAATATAGTACAATGTAGACTAACTTATTTTTGAACACTGATAATTACTTGTGATGATTATATTCAACTTCATTTAATCATTTACAACTTCTTCATCAAGCAATTATACTTCAGAAATTCAACCATACAAGAATGAGAATAGAAGAGATCATAGCACAATATCAACACAATGTTTACCTTGGGAAAACCCACTTGGGGTAAAAAGCCAACAATTCTTTCCTTAGAGAATCAATTCAACAAGAAATATCAAAGTCAAAGCTATGGACAAACTAACCAGCAAGAGCATCCACCAAGTATCCAAGTCAACTCTCTCAATCTGATTGCAACCACAAAGATAATAGAGAATTTGGCCCCCTCTTCCACAAAGACATATCATAGGCATTCACCCTCTTCAACAGAGACTAGGCACAGAACTTTGGCCTTCCTCAACAGAGACAAACCACAGAATTCGTCCCTCTTCTACAGGATTAGTTCACAAGAGTTTCAACCTTCTTGCACAAAGATAATCAGAGAGATTTGGCCTCCTAGAATAGAGATAAATCACAGAGAAACTCAGCCCTTCAAAGAGATATGCCACGAGAAAATTTGGCCCTTCCAAGAGATTGGACTTGTCTTCTATATCTTCGTTTTGCTCTTTGTCTTGCTTTGTATGGCTAGAGATACTATTGCTTGTTGCTCAAATCGAATGGTGGTTGGATGTTGATTTTTGTGTAGCTTGGGAGGTATTCCAAGCCCTAGTGTTCGAGGGTTGGAGGTCAAAGCGCCACAAGTAGGCTTGTGGGCTTGGAACCCAAGTATGGAGTTTTGCACCTAATCGTGTTTGGGGAAATTCTGGAGGCACATTTCTACATGTGATGGCATGACACGATAGAGAGCGGAAAGGAGAATCCAACGCTTCGAGAATCATCCAATTCCAAGTTGTAGAAGTGGAGAAATAAATTTTTGAAGTTGAAAATTAATTATTGGTTTTCAAGTCATGTAGGCTTGACGTAAAAATTAGCCAATAGATGTGTCTCTTCATCTATTCGTTGGAACCCCTCATTTGGCTATAAATAGAGGATGAATTAGAGTTGTTTAACATCCATTTTTGGCGCAATGTCCTCTCAAGAAAGAGCTCTGAGATTTCCCTAGCCACGGCAAGGAGGAGAGGCCCTAGATAGCGTGTAGGAGGTCTGAATTTCTGTGATGGAGGCTGAGTGAGCTGTAGGAGCAGCGGACTATCTTTGGGTTGAAAAGAGGGCCAAGAATGTTGTTCTAGAGGCTGAGTAGCCTTGCTGGTGGGCCGAGTTGCTTAGGGTCAAAATGTTGTGTGTTGGAGTGTGTTTGGGCACCGAAAAGGGGGATTGTCTCATGGTTTAGGGTTGTTGTGCTAGGCCGTAGGCCTTAGCACACAACCGGAGCTGCGTAAAGGGGTGTCAAGGGTGGACTAGTCCCTTAAGATGGCAAAGTGGGTGAGGAAGAGGCTTCCCAAGGTATGTTGTAGCCCCTTGAGGGCTTGTTTGTGAATTGTAGTAAGGGTTTAGGGCTGCAACACGTGCCCTAACCAGGGTTGTCACAAACGCAAAAGCAAACACCACTACAATAGTGTTTTGGAGGGGTGTTGGGTCCTTGATTTGTGGACCAAAGCATGGATCAGTTGGTGGGTTGCTTGTAGGAGGCCTTAGGAGTTGTTTGTAGGAGCCCACATGGACTGTTGGGAGGCCTACCAAGCAGCCAAGGTGACAGCAGGCACATCATATTGGAAGGAAAGAGGACAGCAGGACCAAAGCGTGGATCAGTTGACAGGTTGCTTGTAGGAGGCCTTAGGAGTTGTTTGTAGGAGCCCACATGGATTGTTGGAAGGCCTACCAAGCAGCCAAGGTGACAGCAGGCACATCATATTGGAAGGCAAGAGGACAGCAGCAAGGAGTGTTGCAGATGTTCTCTTGGATGATGAGTTGATGGTGTCCTAGGTGAAGGACATATTGATGAGCTCAGATTTGTGCAATAGCTCCTCTATTGCAGAACAAAGGGCAAATTGGCGGAGTCTGTGGGCAGCCATGTGTAAAGGGTCTACTAGGTGTGAGGATGCCCTAACTAGGTGCAGATGCTATAGCGTGGACTTGGTCTCTCATGGACTGTTGGAGGGCAGCGTGAGAGAAGACCAAGTGTGGATGTGATTGGGCACTTATGGTCTGCTAGAGGATAGTGTGATAGTGTCCAAGTTGTAGCCCGATGAGCAACACCTTGATGGACAAAGGTGGTTGCAAGAGAGGCAATTGATGAGCTCAAGGGTCTGATCAACCGCAATTTGTGGAGCCCAAGACTTGTGTGTGGAGAAGGACTTCTACAACAGATGATGGGCAGCCCTCCTAGCCCATGTTCATTGTGGGAGATGGACATCTTGCAGTGATAGGTGACAGCCCTCCGTGCCCTATGTTGGTCTTCATCAGAGCAACGCAGGAAGACCATAGTGGGTGCAAGTCTTTGAGTAGCTGAGGAGTAGCAGTGGGCAGATTGAGAGTTGTTCACAAGTGGAGCTGTGAACAACTCAACAGGAGTCTCCACGTGTTGATGCATTGATGGACGAACGACCAACTAGTGAGCAGATTAGGTAGTCAAGGTTCAGTGACTAAATGGACTTGGAGCATTGATAGAGGCAGGGGTTGCAAATCGGGAGCCGAAAGACTGGGCAAGTACAGGGTACGATCGAGAGGAGCTAAGAGAGCATGTAACAGCCAGATGGTCAGAGTATCTTGTTGAGGGCAGATTGGTTGTCTATGGATTGACACCAAACCCCAGTTTGTATCTTGTACTAGTGGATGTATGATGGCCATTATCCCTGGTACAGCGGCATTAGCCTGTTGTATTATATGTTGTTTAATATAATGAAGTTGGGTTGAAAAATGTAAAAAGTTGTCTATATTTTGTGCATGTGTGATTTACCGTTGTTTATATTTCGCTGTGCAAAGTAGTCTCGTTGAGATTTTTGGTTTCGTAGCGTCAGAGATTTTAAGATTCTATCCTAGACCCAAGGTCGTGTAAATTCAACATTGGAGAGGAGAACGAATGACTTATATATATAGTGAACGATGGATCGAATCGGTGCCAAGAATAGCTAGACTGACTTGGATCAGTTGTGGTGCCAAAATCAAAATTTAAATTTGTCTTTTTGATAAATACAAAAATAATTTAATTTTCATATGAGCATGAAGAACATGCTTTACATGAACAAGTACATCAATAAAAATATATCAATATGAAGACCGACCATAGCTACAAAATTCAACAATTTGATCCCTAAGCCCTAATTTGATAACCCCCCAATTCTCCTTCACCTTTATCTCCTACATGTGACAAAGATGGTGAACCCTTTCCAACCACAAGATGTGATGATTGATCTCAACTTAGAGTTTGTGACAACCTATGCAAAATCAACCAAGAGAGATCCAGATATCATACATCTAGTGTTTGCATGTGTATTGTGGATGGATGATAAGGCCATCTCTCAACTCTAGAAAATTTTCATGGTAGAAGGGCATCTTCATGACCAAACCATCAAGAGGCATGGTTCATGGTTCATGTATTCTATAAATGTCTTCTACGAGTATTTAGTTCAAGGTCTATTTATTTTGTAGGAGGTGGCCATGAACCTAAGTATTGAAGGAATACTTGAATGGAGGGAGAGAGCCATAGACTAGAATAGATAAGAGACCTATGAAAACAATCAATGTCTTCCTAAAGGAGTTGGATAAGGCAATAATTTTTTACAACCAAAGTGTAAGATAGGGGTAACATGCCCTTCTAGAAGTTGCCCCAACAAAGTCCAAACCCAATGGATGGGTGAGACCAACCCAAGATGGCTTCTTGTTGCAATGTTGAACTCAACTTGAATCATGTGTTGAGGGATGGTGCACTTGAATCCAAGGATGCACATAAGGGTTTAGACCCTCTCAATCATAGCCCAATCTATCTAATGTAAGCTCAATCTCCAAATCTCAAAACCACAAAGCACCATACACTAATAATAATGCCTATGAGGTGTTTCTTGGATAAACTGTCCTAAAAGTTGTTCTAGAAGCATTGTCACTCAAGCAGGGAAAGGGAATCATAGCCTTTGTTGAGTCGAGGCCAAAGATATTGTCATAAACTAAGATGACTTATGGACTAAACCCCGAAATAGGTTTCTCCCATAGGGATCTCCATCTCTTCCTCTCGAAAGTAGAAATGGTACTTGAATAAAGCACTCATTGACAAATTGAAGATCATAATCCTAGTTATACCCAGTTAATTGTCAAATGTCAAAGATCACAAAATCTAAAGAGGGCATCAATTTGTCACTACCAACCCTTAAGTGAAGGGGCCAAGGGGATGAAGTCATCAACAAATATAAGTGAGGAAATCAACACTTAGTGTAGAAGGAAACCATCTCCATCTTGTATGTGTTCTCAAGGAAAGGACTCCAACTCATCAATCTAAATCCAAAAGAGAGTTAGTGAGAGGAGACACCCCTACTTGACCTCAATGGTGCGATGGATAAAATCTAAAAGGTCATGGACTATGTGGAGGCAGCTCGAGACCAAGTCATATAGAATTCTTCATACAAGGCACATCATTAAGAGGAGGTACATCAAAAGATGATTTATAAATGATGTTTAAGTTGTGCATTTAGAAACAACTCAAGTAGGGCATCCACCCAACAAGGATTATGAGCCCTGTTACCCACCACCAGTGGGTGACACCCATAGGAGGAACTTTTCCCCTAGATTTGTCTTCAGTCTGCAGCCAACAGCCCCTCCAATAATGGTCGACCCTCCACGAAATCAAGGAACTCCAGGTATGAAGAATCAAATGTTGTTAACAATAAGCAAAAAGAGTACTATCTTATGTCAGCCCTCTCCGCTGCCTCTCCTCCAAACACTTTGGGGAATTGGCTAATTGATATTGGTGCCTCAAGGCACTTCACCGGATACAAGAAAGCTCTCTCTAATCTAATAGAGAAAGAGACAAACTTGGAGATTATCCTTGGAGACAATGCCACTTATCCCGTGAAGGGAGTAGGGAATGTTACCCTTCAATTGAATCAAGGTAACACAATTCATTGACAAGAAGTTCTATATGTACCCGATCTCAAGAAGATCCGGATGTACATTTGGGCAATGGAAGGCAAAGGATACAAGGTGGCATTCATCGATGGAAAGGTACGTGTTTGGAAAAGGAATTTTAAAGATGCTTTTACTCTTGGGTTCAAGGTTGACACGTTGTATCAAGTTGGAGGAAGTCCATTGGGAGCCACGTCTTGCAACACATCTCTTCAATCTGAACTATGGCACTGAAGGTTTGCCCATCTTCATTATAAGGCTCTACCCGATGTGTGACAGATGGTGACAGGTATGCCCGAGTTCAAAGTAGAGCATGAAGGTGTATGTCCAGGATGTGTCGAAGGAAAACTTACAAGGGGACCATTCCCCTCAAGTAATAGCAAGACCACAAATATATTGCAATTGATCCACTCCGACATATCTGGTATGATGCCCGTAAACTCTTTGGGAGGATACTTTTAATATCTCACCTTTACAGACGACTATTCTCGCAAGACCTGGATCTATTTCTTGAAAAATAAGGATGAAGTGTTCACCTGGTTCCATCACTTCAAAGCCATGATCGAAAATCAATCCGAGAAGAGAATCAAGATATTG